>PVIJ01013714.1:0-43929 GCA_004024925.1 Scalopus aquaticus | reverse complement strand
GGTGGGGGGAGGAGGGAGCCGGAGGGAGGGAAGGGAAAGGTCACAAAATGGAATAGAAAAGAACACAAGGGACCATGGAGATGGATCACGGGTGAATTGGTGGTGGGCTACCCAAGGGGAATGCAAAATGTAAAAGACATAAATAACAATAAAAATACATATTATATAAAAAAAAAACTAGCTCAGCAATGAACCAGAAAAAAAAAAAAAAAAGAAAAGAATAGATTGTTAAAACTATTTGTAAAATGGTATTTAATTCCAAATATGTCAGAAATTGCACTGAATTCAGGAACTGGCATATATGGCTAATACATGTGTATATATTTATCATTATATGCATGTATGTGTGTTCCAACATACGTATGTGTATATTACATGTATATTGAAGTATATACTTTAAATATAAGACCATAAAAATGTTGAAAGGGTATGATAAGTTGTGGAAACTCTAATTTAATAAAATTTGCTTTATCAACTCAAGAAAAACAAAGTAATTGATCCAGTGAAAACATGTGCAGAAGAGCTAATAAGACACTTCTCCAAAGGGGAAATTCAAATGGTCAATAGCTATGTGAAAAAAATGTTCAAAATCACTTATGAACAGGTAAATGCAAATTAAAATCATAATGAGAAACCACCTTATGCTAGTGAGAATGACACATATTAACAGCAACAACAAAAAAAATGGCAACAACAAATGTGGTGAGGATGAAGAGAAAAAGAAACTGCCCTACACTGTTGGTGGGAATGCAAACTGTCCCAACCACTACGGAAAACTGAGTGACAGTTCTTCAAACTAAAAATGGAGATACCATATGACCCAGAAATTCCGCTCCTAGGAATCTACCCAAAAAACATAAAAACATTAATTCAAAAGGATACCTGCAAAATAATAATAAATAAATAAATAAAAATATAAACAAGATAAACTCATGCCATTTGCAGCAACATGGATGGAGCTAGAAGTGATCAACTCAGTCAAATAAACCAAAGGAAAGAGAAAAATATCGAATGGTTTCACTTACAGGAGGAATATAGGGGAACCAAATAAGGGATCAGGAAAAAAATTACAATAATAAAAAAGAATAACAACAACAACAAAAAAAACCTAACAGGCAACAATAAATAAGAGACATTCTACAAGGTAAGGGGAAGAAAAAGGGATCAAAATAGGGAGGAGAAGAGCACAGGGACTATGGCGATGATTCATGGGCAAATTGGTGGTGAGAATTTTATGGGGAATACACAATAAAGTAAAAGATATAAATAAATAAATAAATAAATAAATAAATAAATAAATAAATAATAAAATAACTGGTTAATTAAAGGATACCTGTGTCCTTATGTTTATTGCAGCACTATGTAAAATAAATAAGATAGAGAAACAACACAAACATCCAAAAATAGATGACTGGATCAAGAAGATGTGGTACATATACACAATGAAATACTATGCAGCAATCAAAAAAGATAAACTCATGCCATTTGCAATAACATGGATGGAGCTGGAAGGGATTATGCTCAGTAAAATAAGCCAGAAGAAAAAAGAAAATATCAGATGGTGTCACTTATAGGAGGAATATAGGGGAGCCAAATAAGGGATCAGGAAAAATAAATAAATAAACAAACAAACAAAATTAGCAAGCAACTATAAATCAGAGTTATTCTGCAAGGGAGGGGAATTAGAGAGATCAAAATAGGGGATGGAAGAGCACAGGGACAATAGTGCACAGGTGAATTGGTAGCAGGAATTTTACAGGGGTTACACCTTCGAAGAGAAAGCAAACACACACGCGCACGCGTGCGCGCGCGCACACACACACACACTCTCTCTCTCTCTCACACACACACACATATATGTATAAATAGTTGTTGAAAAAAATTGCTTTGCTAACACTAGGCAACATAAATTTTAAGGCAAGAAATATTAATAGCAATAAAGGATATAGTTATGATAAATTTTTTGTTCAACAAGAAGACATAATAATTCAACAAGAATAATATATATTTATATGCACCTATTAACATAGCCATATTATATACCTACAAACAAATAAACTGCTCCCATAAGTAAGAGAATAAATGAATCTCATAGACATCATGCCAACAAAAGAAGCCAAGCACAAAGAGTATCTAATGTATAAGCTCATCTAGATTTAATTCAGAAGCAGGCAAAATGGCTCCAGGGTGAGGCAACTCGGACTGTGATTTCCTTTCTGAGTCCAGCAGGTACTGACTAGGATGGGGCTTAAGGGAGGCTTATAGGGGCTATAAAAGTCTCTCTTGATCCAAGTGATATATGGGTGAGCTCACTTTTAAAATATTCATAGAGATATGAAATTAAGGTTTTGTACTTTACCGGACAAATATTGTTTCCATTTTTAAAATTTAAAAAGAAAACTCAAGGAATTCTAATGTGCCCAGGTCTGAGAACCACAGAGCTCTGTAATGCTTGATGCTTGGCTGGTGCTTGTGCTTCTTCAAATCACTGGCTTTGTGCAAACCCCACTTCCCAGTGAGACTAACTGCACCTTTGACAACTCAGAGGATTTGGACTTCAAGTACCACTGGGCATAGCAATATTAATGGAGACTCCTCCCTAAACATAGGTCCAGAATCTCGCTACTTCTCTGACCCATGGAGCTTTATAGCCTCCACTCTATTGGATAAAATTCTTCCTTTGGACAATATTAGAATATATCAAACCTAAACTCCATTACATCAGTTCCCCTTACATAAGCCTCAATTGTTTCTTCCCATAAAAATCAAAGTTCCAAAGTTTAAAAACCTATATATACTAAACTTCCATAACCTTTATCTTGCCCAAAACTTTACAACTAAAAATATTGCTTCCTTCTCTCCCATCTGCTTCAACTTTTTCCTTTGTTCTTGATCATGAACTCTATTCCAAACACTCACATCACTTTGGGGATAGAAAGACACAGCCCACTTTTGACACAAAGTGGTGGTAAAGTATCTACTTCTGGTGACAGATATAGGATTCATCTGGGGAGCAAAGGATTTTGGCTATTATGTATAGAAATCTAGGGACATGGCTTCTAAAGAACAATTTAATAATCAATGTGCTTGTTTTGTAAATGTGGGAAGCGTTGCAAGCTTTAAACTCTTTAGATGGAACAGTGATTGGAAGATCTGGCCAGTCTTCAAAGATGTACTTTTTCTTTCAATGGTAAGCAAAGGATTCCAGCAGAGCTGGACCCGTTTCTTACAGTGATATGATTAATGCACTTATTGATGCATATGTTTGCTCAAAGTGCCACTGGGTTTCTCTCCTTGAGCTTAAGAACAAGAAAATTTCCTGGAGAAAAATGTGCTTTGTGTTTCAGTTTCAGTTTATTTATTTATTTATTTTTACATTATGATAAATTGCACTGTGTTTTGGGACATTGAAATGTTGCAAGTTAAAAGAACAACAGAGTGGAAGAACACAATATGGCAAGCAGCTGGAGCTTCTCAAGATAAAAGGGGGAAATAGAAATGACAAAGATTTTTTAAAAATTAATTTCCTCTTCATCATCTAAACAAACAAAAATATATCTTTCCAGAATCCATCGGGAGAGATGACTGTTTGATAATGCTCATGTTCAAGCAGTTTGGCATAATGGATAGCCACCCGGCTCTACCATGAAGGACTTTGTTTAGTCCTGAGTACGTTTTTTTCTGTTCCTCTGCTTCCAAATTGCCCAAACAGAGTGAGAAGCATAGAAATAACCCACAGAGTGGGCTTCTGTGCATCAGGCATGTTCACGAAGAAGTGAATGCTATGATTATCACCTCTATTCACTGATGAGGAAACTGAGGCATAAAAGAACTAACAGGCATATCCAGAGCCACAGTTAGTAAGTAGCAGAGATGGCGTTAAAAGATGGGCTGTTTGGCTCTGCATCTGTACTCTCTCAAGCATCAAATTCTACTGCTTCTCTTTAGGTTTGAGTTTGTCACTTCACTTACAGTGCTTCTCTGGGATCCTGGAGGGTCAGGATAAAGTCTCACTCCACAACACGGAATAGATGCCCTTTAACAATGGAGCCTAATCCTGTCTCCACAGTCTTTCCTCTCCCAGCATCTGGCCATCTCAGCGTCTCACCCACCAGCCACACAGGGATTCTCACGCTGTGTCCCCCGAAATTCATCTGTGCTCTTCCACATCCTCAGCTCTGCTCTCCTCCCATTGATCACACACCCTTTCTAGCTGCTCTCGGGGTTTCCATATTTTAAGTCTCTGGACAACTATATTTATTCCCAGGGGTTTCCTTCACTTCGCTGGGCACAGTTAAATCATACAATTTCTGTTTCCATATAAGTTCATTGGCACTTTGCAACAGCGTTTGTCACTTCACATTGCCTTAGTTGATATCTAAATGTATCTGCCCTGTCAGATCATGCATCAGACATTGGGTTTCTTCTCTACCAGTCTAAGAAACTGTAGGACTACCCAGATTATGTGTTGAAAAAGCTTCTGAGGCTACCTCTAAGATCAAAAGAAAGACGGTCAAAGTAGATTTTATAAGAACAAGGAACTTACCTCTGAGGTTTACTGTATGGCACTCTTCAGTGCCTGGCTCCATCTGAGTACACAGTAGACAATTAGTATTTGATTAAATGAGTCACAAATTAATGTGTGTTATAGTGGGGAGGGGCGGAAATGGTGACATCAATATGGCTAAGGATAGTTTCTGATAGTTTCCATATTGATGTCATTCCAGTTCTTTCCTAGTTCATAGAATTCTTTGCCACAGACCATATGAGTTGCCCAGCTCTGCCATTGCTCCAAACAATGACAGTTGACACTATGGGAATCCTTGGTCATGATTGGTGGAACATGGGTGGCATTTCCAACTTGGCACTGTCCTTTTTACCCCTCCTATTTCTGTCCTTACTGCTCTAGCTGATGAAAAAGAAAGTCATTCCAGCCTCTAGTGAAATTTTTTATTATAGACTTTGAAGCAAAAGTCATGCTATCTTAGCTCATCACTACTGTGTGCCTACTTCTTTGTCAACCTTTTAGATTCTTACAAGACAAAATCTCACACAACTAATAGAGCAATATGGATGGTATCATTTCATGTTATACCCAACGTCTTTTCTCTCCTCCCCTCTCTTGGACAGAGTTCCAACGCTTGGTCTCTGAGCTTAAAGAAATTTCCCTGCCTAGCTACCAACACAGTATATCAAAGGATATGTCTTGTTACAGTTCTCTTCTGCTAGGTCTATTCTCAACTGGATGTATGCAGCCATCTCTGCCCAAAGAATCAAAAACCCCAGTTATCAGTAGAATCACATGGTGCCCATCGTCATTTGTTATGTTATGCTGGGGTTCTGTGGAGAACACCAAGTTTGGTACACACACACACACACACACACACAACCCTCAAACCAATAACAAAACTAAGAGTAACAATAATCATACTCAACCAAAGGCAAATGCTTTCTTTCAGTAACAAGTACCATGTGTCCAGGAGATGTAACCAACAATTATACAGGATCATTTGACTAAAAGCAATTGCCTAATCTTATGTAAAACATATCCCATTTTCTTTGAAATCCCTGATATAAATTGGAAGTTAGTTTAGGATAATCAGTTTCAAAATAAAGATTAAATCATAATTCATTACCCTAGTCCAGTCCAAAAATTCCTTGTTCAGGACTTCCAATCATTTCCAGTCATTTATAAAAGACAAAACATTGCTACTTTGATAACCTAGCTGATCATTTCAAGCTGGCCTTTATGAGAGTGAAAATGATACTGGTTCCAAAATATTATCTGATAACTCAATGAGTCCATTTTTTTATTGCCAGTAAAATAATAGCTTGGAAGGGAGCAAAAGAAAAATAAATCCAAACTGTAAGTTATGAGAATAAGTTGGACCATATTGCCTCTCAGAGCATATGACTGATTTGGCTGATAATCTTTCAGGAAGTACATCAAAATGCAGCAGGAGTGAATTGGATTTTTTTTTCCTGACACAGTATGAATTGTAAAAGGTGGAAAAGCACTGAGAGACAAAAAGTATAATTCATGTATCATCATTTGATGCCAATTGGAAATAGAAAGTTCTATCCTAAGTTGTTCTAGCAATTTTTCATACCCCACAGCATGTCTAGGTAAAAACAGCTGGCTCAAGCTCAAAATTTAAATCATAGCAAGGCATTTAAATGCTTATTTTATCTAAAGGTCACAGTTTTAAATATTGTTCAGGGTCCCTGCAGTGGGAGGTAGCATGAAAAAAAAAAAGAGCAGGGGTAGAAAAAGGAGTCAAGTGGATAAAAGTCTCCAACTATTTCCAAGAGAGGCCAGTGTGACCATCGAGACAGACACTGACCAAATTCAAACAACTCTCTGAAGAGCAACCACACTGTGAAAATTAAATGTAGATGCTCTTACCATCGTTGGTGGGAGACAGTGTGGACAGTATTCTATTCAGTGTTGCTTTGAATCTGTGATATTTATATTCCCATATAGTCATTTTTATCTCTGAAATCTTTGGAAGATTCATTTTACACTCCACAAATTTTACCAGGAAATTTATTTGATATTAATCCAGTTACCTTTGTATCTAGTATTTCCAATACGAGCAGAATCAAGTGAACCCCTATGTACAGCTTAGGACACCACTCAACCTCTGCTACTATTTTTCTAGTTCTCTCTTCCTTTGTTCTTCTATGTTTCCATTCTAGAAAGCCTCCATACCAAGGATGCGAATGTGCTTATAGTTTCCAGACGAGGTGCTATTTCGGTGTGGGTGTGTTCTCAGATGTAGTTCTCCCTGCCTACACTCAGGGTTCCAACTCAGTGCAGAATCCTCCAAAAACTGGCCTGTTCTTCCCAATAGATCTTGTTAAGGTCTGCACAGGTCACCAGACCTATGTCTCTCTCTGTCAGGATAAATCCAACATTGCACATAGAACGACCGATTTTATAATTTATGATTTTACTTTATGATAGTGCAAAAGCCATATTCACTTAGTGGCAACCAGACTTCCAGTTTAGAAATCTGATCTTTTCCCGGTGTAGCTCTGTGTGGCTGGTGTCATCTGGGCAGCAGCAGGGAGCTGCAGACTCCGTTAGCCACACGATCATGAGGGTAGTGGACCATATTCCCAGTATTTTTTGGATATTGTGTTTTTCATTTCAACATGTATACAAAATGTCTACTGTGTCTGAGATACTAAATACCTTATTTTAAATTAAGCTTTATGTCAGATGACTTTGCCCTGCCATAGGCTGGTAGAAGTATTCTGAGCATGTTTAAGGTGGACTAGGGCAAGCCATGAGGGTGATAGGTAGTGTTTTCCTTCTGTTGCTGGCTCATATCGCTAAGAAGTCAAATGTACCTGGTTTCAATATTATGGTGTAACTTTGCCGTCAGAAAAGGCCACCTTTGATGCCAAATCAATATTCTATGCATCTGACAGCAATAAAGTTGTTCTTGGTGAGTACCTTGAAGTCCCTAAACAGTGGAATGACAATCATCCATGATTTGGTTCTGATGAAAGTCAGTACTTCTGGTTGATAAGGGAAAATTGACTTAATGTTAGCATTAGTTCTCCTAAATCTCAAATTGGCCTTAGGCGATATAACCTTTTTTTTTTTAAGATTTATTTTATTTATGCATACAAGAGCTGGGGTGTAGGCCAGAGGTATGGGGGTGTGAGAGGATTCACTGGAGGCAGAGTGGGCAGATTGACTGAAACACATTGCTGAGGGGAGCAGCAGGCAAGACAGGAGAGGTCTACTGTGTGCGCCATGTGGGAAGCTCCCTGAGTGGGGCCCAAACTTTGGCTGCAGTGGCTGCCTATAGCTTCTTTGTGCTGAGACTTAGCCCCTTGTGCCACTAGGGAGGCCCCAAGTGATATAACCTTTCCCTCAGGATAATCTTGGTATAGTTGTCCCTGTATTTATCTGTATATAAAATTGGACTGGAGTTTTTGTTGAGGATTAAATGTTGGAATAGATGAGGAACAATCAAATTATATTGGTGATGTTTTATTACCAATCTTCTAGTTATTGTTTGAAAAGTATTGCTAGTTAACCAGATAAATGAGGGCTAATTTGGTGATATGACATGTGAAACAGACTTTGGAAAATATTTCAGTAAAGCCTACCCAGAAAAACATTAAATTTAAATTTTACTATAGAACAGTTATCCTCTCCTACATACATGCACATACAATAAATACTTATGGTTGGACCTGTGTTAACTGATACCTGAAATAAAAGTACATTAAAGAAAGTAACTATGGATCTGGTGAATAAATTTGTAGAATTTGATTTCTTAGATATCAGATGAATCTTGCTGAAGATGATTTGTGCTAAGTGAAATATATCAAAAGGAGAAATACAGACATCAGATGATTTCACTCAAATGGAATATAAGAAACAAAACAAAAGAACAGACAAAACTAAACCAAAACAAACCCTAGAAATCTGACTGCAAAATTCAAGCTACGGGGGGGAGGGGGGGGCGGGGGGGAGGGTAGGAGATGGGACAAACAGGGGGGAGGGAATCCAGAGGATTATGGTGGAGGATTATGGTTGCTTTAATGTGGAGGGGGCAGTGTAGTAACATACATCTGCAGAGGATAAACTTACACTCTAAATCATATACACTATTATAAGCCAACATTACCTGAATAAAAATAACATAATTTTTAAAAAACCATAAACCAGCAGTGCAATGAATGTCCCCGTGTCCCCTAAGTCCCTTATGACAATTGTTTCATGAGCAAGAGCAGGCTGGCAGGGCTCAAAATAATACTCGATTTAAAGGGCAGAAAATCTTTAGTTATGACTCTGATAGGCTTGTCCTTGTCATCTTGAGAAGAAATCTGCCAGGAAAATGATGTAGTGACCTATTATAAGTCTGCATTGATCTCTCCAGAGTCCCTGACTTGGTGTATCTTAGGCAAAGGTGCATTGACCCAGACTACAGATGTCTTTACTTACCTGCTCTTTACAACAATGTGGGTGGGGTTGATGAGAACAGTTTGTGACAGATCAATAATTCTGAGCAGTGAGAAACTGAGTTGCCTGCTCGCCCAGGTTCTTTTTGACTTAGAGCTTACTGTTTGAATCCTGCTTGTAAGTTGAGATTAAAAATAGGTATACCGTTGACCCTTGAAAAATACAAGGGTTAGAGGGGCCAATCCCCACATGTATTAAAAATCTCCATCTAACTTTTGACTTCCTCCAAACATAACATATAAAGGTAGAGCGCCATCTTGCATGAGTGGCCTTTGTTTTTTGGACTACTGGACACTGCAGATACTCTCTGGGGTGAAACAACCAGCCACTTGTGGCCTTAGAAACTATCTTTTCCCAATATTCTGTTTGTTACTGAACCCTGTTGTTGCTGAACCCTGAGTCTGAGTCTTGCAATTGAGCACGTGGGTGAGAACTCACAGACAGCGCCCTGTACCCTACCTTGGCACTGTTTTATATCTATAAGAAAATCTTCATTGTAAGTGGTTCCAGGTAGTTCAAACCATGTTATTCAAGAGTCAACTGTATATTCTTTTCTGTTCTCTGATTTGTTTCTCATGATGGAATATAAGTGACCCCACACATAATTTGCATTGTTATCTGATTACTGGCAAAAGGAGTGTCTTAAGACAGCAGTCTTAAACCAGAGTCATTAGATCTGGCAGACATGCTTGAGATCAGTAGATTTGTAATCATTTTTCTAATGGCCGTTTAAATTATTTCATTCTATCAACAGTACATTGTTGCAAGTAGTTATCTAAAGGGTTTATTAAGAAGGACAATTCTTAACATTAAAGTTTTTATTTTGCATGCAAAATTCCCAGCGGAGTGCCTGATGTTCAATAAATAGTCACAGTCAAGAGGTTGGCGATAATGATGACAGCACAATGCTATCAACATCCTTTGGATGTTTTCTGTACAGCTTTCCAGAGAGTAAAAATCTATTAGAACATAGACTGGGAAGTATGAAAATTAACTGGCCCCAAAGTAGAAGCTATGTCTTTTTTTATGACACAATCTTACCTTTAATTTCAAATCTACTTAACAGAAATGTCCACTGTTCAACTGGATTCATTTTGGGCTGGCTGATGAAATCATTCTTCACAATCTATGAGACAGACTTGTAGTTAGTCTTTGACAGCAGCTGAATACGGTTCTTTAGATGTTTTCTAGGGGGATCTAATTATAAGAATAAGATGTTTTTTTTCAACCAAGAGGGCAGAATGCCTGACCTAGATCTGAACAGCAGAAGCGGCAGGAAGCTGCAGGCAGGTAGAGTTGCATGTTGGAGATGAGTCTGGGGCTGTGCTGGGTGGGGAGGATTTGAACTTTTCTCTGAGGGCCACTCTCTTCTGTGTAGTGAGTGACACAGTGAAAGCAGTGGGAAGTGTATATCATAGAGATGAGATTGTCTCCCCACAATGCTGTGCTAATAAGTCATGGATAATAGAACTGGTGCAGATTTATCAGTGCAGATTATCATGAAATGGGCAATTAGCTGTATTGAATATCACCGGATACAAATTATCCTTTCTGAACCTTCCTGGAAATGTTTAAGTTATAAGATAGGTACCACTATCATAAAATTATATTAAGTTAAACAGAAATCACTTTTTAACACAAGTCACACATTAAGTATTATTTAGGGACATAAAGAATTATTAGGTAATTTCTGCATTGAAATTCTCATTTACTATCCAAATAGTGGATATGATATAACAAATTCAGTTATAAACAAACAAAAAATGCTGATAACCCACTTGTAGTTAGATCTTCTATATGTATTATTTAATTTAAACCTTATACTAATTCGATAATACAGTTCCTATCTTTAGCTATATTTTGGGGGTAAAAAAAGAGGTAGCGAGGGTAGGTAACCTGTCCAAAGTATAAGCAGAGATTCCTGACTTTGGAGGCTGTACCATTAGCCACAGAGCAACTGTTTCTTGGGCACACACAAAAAAGTGCTAACCGTCATAAAAAAAAACCAAATTCCCAATTCTCCCAGAATGCATCTGAATGCCTCAGACAGAGCTTCTTCAAAGCTTGCTGCATCGACAGATTTCACCTTCTCTCTGCCTATGCTAAAACTTGGCATCAGGTGGGAAGTGGTCGCTCATTAACTCTCAGCATACTGTCATCACTTATGACCTTCCAGAAAGTCATGGGCGAGAAGTAGGTTCTTTCTGGCAGCGGTACCCCCTGTCTTCTGCATGTCCTCATCTCTCCTTTCTTTGAGCCACACTAGGAGTGTCTTTGGAAGGTTCATCTCAGGGCTTCCAGTCTCTCAAATACCCCCCTGTATAAGTCCACTTATTTGAGTTGTCCACCTACAATGTTTAAATAATAATGGGGTTTCTTAAGAAATTTCCATATTGACTAAAATCCCATTTGGACACTATTACATAATAAGGCAGAAAGAATGCTAAGAAGCTGACATTTATAAATCACTATTTTGTGTCAGGAATTCTCCTTGACAATATAGCTCTCAAGCTCTTAAGGGGGATCCAGTCAAATAATGTTTGTAGTTTCTATTATTCCCATTTCACTAATAGGAAACACTTAACACTTTGTGTGCCGGCTATTTTCTGTGCCACCACATGAATGGTACAAGCATTCGATAATACACACACAGCTGCTGAACTACTGGATATATTTTAATGAAATTTTAAATGCATAGAGATTAAAGCTTCTAGACTGAGTACGATCAAAGAAATAGATCCTAATAGTTCCAAATAAATCCACCGTGGCGTGAAAAACCAGAGACTAGATGAACACGTGAATACGTGAATAGGTGAGCGGAGCAGAAAGTGTTAAGAGAGACGTGGAAACTAACCCAAATCTAATAAATTATGGCACAAAGAACAAAATCCAAGTCAGTTTCACTGCAACCCACTTTCTGACCTTTACAACTGTGCTTCTGACACCTTCACAAGCACACACATCACCTAGGAGTCTTGCTAAAATGCAGGTCCTGACTCAGAAACTCTGGGGTCGAGCCAGAGATTCTGCATTAGTGCAACAGACTACAAGGTTGTGCAGGGAGACCACGCTAAATCCTTCTTCCACAGGCCAATCCATTCTAAATGCCACAAATCCCATGTCAATGAGTCAAAATGAATGTATTCTGACTTGATGGGAACACAGGAGTAACACTATATTGATATTTCCTAACGTGCTCTCCTTGATCATCTGTACAGAATTCCTTGGAGTGTTTGGCAAATGCAGCTCTTTGGATGTCATCTCACTCTTTCTGGACCAAATCATAGGCAGAACCTGAAAAACTGCATTTATCACAAGCTCACTGGAGCCTTCTAATGCATAATCAATTTTGAGAAGTACACTCACCCACGCCCAGAATGTATAGAAAGTAATGGTCCCGCAGGTTTATTAATGAGAAAGACCTGCAGAGAGAGGACCCTGAGTAACATTTCCTTTAAGGTAGCTTTTTCCTCTGAGGCATAAAATTGGGATTAAAGTTTAAAGGGTGAGTCATGAAGTTTTAGAGTTGGAAGGAGACCAACTGGATATTGATAGGACAATTCACCTAAAATCTCAAGAAGGAGATTGCTCTTTGCTCCTCATGAGGGAGGAGTCATAATACTTTTACCACATGGATAACAACTTGACGGGTATTAGATATTGAATTGGTGCTTTAGGTGCTGTCTTGACAGCACTTGTGGCAAAAAGGAGTAGAAATAAGTTCTTGCTTGTAAAGCATTTTTATCACATGTTAATGGCTATCCTGTAGTCTGCTCCCATGCATTGCCCAGAGGAAGCATAAAGGTATGAATGGAAAGAGTGTCTCACTCAGGTCCCTGGCAAAGCAATGCTATATTTTAACCCACCATTTCATCTGCTAGTTGCTGAGTAGCCTGCTGAGTAGGCCTGGTTCTGGCTGAAGATCTAGGCCCACAACTGTTCTACTTTATAGTCACTGGCTACTGAGAAAGTTGACTAAAACAAAGAAATTACTAGGAACAGAGAGTTAAGTAGTGATTTGCAGTAATTCGTTAAGTGACTTATATACACTACTATTCATTAATGACTTATATACACTACTGTGAGTGATGTTGTTTCCCAGACTACATGCAATGGCAAAGAAGCAGGTGCCTCTAAGAGGTCTGCTGTCTCAGAAATGGATTGGGGTCTTGGGACCCCAACGAAGATGGGAGTGGTACCCTGCTGATTAGAATTCTGAGTTTAGAAGTTAGATTCAATAACCTATGGCAGTGGAAACCTTTAAGTAAAGTGGATGAGGCTGCTGCAGTGTAAAATAATCAGTTTTACAAGACTGAGAGACTTTGGCTAAGTCAACTAATCTCTGAGATTTTCAATCACCTCCTCTCCAGAACCTAAAAACAAATGTGTTGGGAAGATAATCTGAGAAAAGCTGAGTTAAGGGAAATAGAACACAGTAAGTAATCTCTGAGTATTATTTGGAATGGAATCCAACTCATCCCATTAGCGAGATTCACAGTAGCTCAGACTCTGGGATCCAACACTTCTGCCAGCGGGCCTGGCCTTGCAATCTGACAGGTAGTTTAGCAAAGTGAGTGGTGTGGTTGAGGAATCTCCAGAAAGTTCCTCAGGAAAGTAGTTTTTGAAATTTTATTATTTTGCCATGTAGAGACTGTTCTTTGCAATTTTTTCTTGTTCAGCTCTTCAAAAAGTGAAACATTCCTAATGTACCAACTTGACGCTAAGTTTTAGATATCTGTTCTTCCAACTCAGAAGAACCACAAGAACATAGCGTGAGGAGAATGTGTGCCATAGGGACACTGTGGAGACAGGACAGGACAATGGAGGAAGGAAGCTGGGAAAAGAGAGTGAGGGGCACTGAGACCACGCTCTGCCAACCTCACATTTCACACACTGTAGATTTAGCAGCATCCTGTGGTGAGATGAACTTGAGGTGCCCATGAAAGACCAGAAGTTTGTCATCAGAAGAAATTTCTCTGGACCTGGTGCCACTCTGCTTGAATGGAGCAGATGGCTGATCTCAGTTTGGGGGGTGGCGGGGCCTGGTGTAATAAGAGCATCCTTAGGAGGAAGGCAAATGTTCTTTATCAATGTAGAGGAAAACATTTTAGCATGAGGAAATTATGCTCTTCAAGTGAGACTAGTCTGTGCGGTCTCTTGAAGGAAAAAAAAAGCATCACTGTAATCACTGTAGAGAAGTGTGCTTGCTTAACATAAGTTACCACAAATGAAGTGCGAATCCCATTGATTTTCCTAATTCCTGCCTGCCTAGGAGAATCACCCACTGTGGGGCAGAAAAATACTGGACAGAGGAGCAGAGGGAGATAAGAGGGGCAGGTGTTCCATTATTGCCTCAGTCATCGGAGGTCTGTCCTCTTCTCCCCGGACCCCAGATTGAGTATAAAACTACAGATAGTTTTTCCTCAGAGTTAGAGTCCCTAGGAAGGACAGACCCCTTAGAAGATGGGTTTGCGTTTTGGAAAAATAGGGAATGTTCCTAAACAGAGGCTAGGCAGAAACATTTGGATTTCAGCAATGGTGGAACTGCTTGTATTAGAGTAACCCACAGCAATCACTAACTGTGGGTAAAATTGAAACAACAACCATTTTAGGTACTGGAAAATAACAAAATGCTACTAGGCTTGGAGAGGCTGTGAGCTTGTAAGAAAGAGAGCCACAGTGGGCGAATGCTTTCCTCCAGGGCAGGCTGTTTGTAGGACCTTTGCATGAGAATGAACTCAAGAAGAAAGCCAAGGTTTCAAATGTCTGAGGAGTCAGAGCTCAGAGTTGGTGGGCACCAGAATGCTAAAAATTAGGGGGGGAAGTTCCAGAAATAAGGGCGTCTATGGGGAAGCCGCCAAGTCTGCATACGGTTCCCCTCAAGTCCTTGGCTGACACTTGAATAACTCACGTGGGTGAGACAGCTAAACAGCAGGGAAATAACAGCGGGAAGTCTGTACGCCCAAGTGCTAGACCTGCAGACCTGACTACCTGTTTAACAGTTTCACTTGGATGAATAACGGTCATGTCAGATTTAACAGGGTCAAAGTCAAACTCCTGAACTCGCCCTAGAAAAAAAAAATCTTACTCCTTCCATTCAATTATGAACATTGCATCGCTCAAGTTATAAAACTTGGTGCCATTCTTGACTTCTTTCTCTCACACTGGAAATTCAATCTGCCCAGTAAGTTGACTTCACTCTCTAATACTGTGATTTCTAATAAGAAATACACATTTAGTCTTTGTCTTTAGTCTTTAGTGTTTCTGGCACTAAGTTCCTAAAACATAGAACATTAGGTACTCTTTGCTATGTTGATGAGATAAATTTTGAAAAGCACCTAAAGTGGGGGTTGGTTGCTAGTGGAGTCTGCAGTGTGATTAGGAGGTTGGAGCTTTCAGACTCTCCCTGCTCACGCCTGGGGAGGAGATGACTGGAGCCTGAATCAAGTGCCCATGGTCAATGATTAATCATCGTCGATCATGTCTCTGTAACGAGGCCGCCATAAAACCCCCTAAGTACGGGATTAGGAGAGCTTCTGGACTGATGAACACATGGAATTTTGAGGAGAGTGGTGTGCTCAGGGAGAGCCTGGAAAGCCCATGCCCTTTCCACATCTTCTGTGTAGATGTTCATTCATATCCATTATCACATCCTTTTAAAATCAGTCAATCTGGGGCCTCCCTGGTGGCGCAATGTGTTAAGTCACAGCACTATGAAGCTATCCAGAGCCACTGCAGCACGAGTTCGATTCCCAGCCAGGGAGATTCCCACATGGCACAACAGACCTCTCCTGCCTTGCCCACTGCTCCCCTCAGCAGTGTATTTCAGTAGATCCGCCTGTTCTGCTCCCCGCTCTGTCTCTGGTGAATCCTCTCATCACCCCATACCTCTGGTCTACACCCCAGCTTGTATGCATAAATAAATAAATCTTTTTAAAAAATAAAATAAAATAATTCAATCTGCTAAATAAACTATTTCTCTGTGTTCTATGAGTCACTCTAGAAAATGAATCAAATCCAAGGAGGAGGCTGTAGGAACCTCTGTTTATAGTTTGTCAGTCAAAAGCACAGGTAACAGCCTGAACTTACGCCTGGGGTTGTAGATTTGTAGGACTTAGTCCTTAACCTGCGCAAGCTGATGTTATCTCCAGGCTGACAGTCAGAATTGAGTTGAACTATAGGACACCCAGCTGGCATCCAGACATTGTTTATTAGACATGTTAGGAACCCCTATCCCACTTTGAAAATTGGGTACTAAAACTTCTATACACCCTCACACCTTTTTCTCATCACCTCCACGGCTAACACCTTCATGCAAACTATATATGGAAAACAATATGAAATGGGCCCCTCTTCATCCTCTATATGTAATACTCAACTTCTAATTAATTAAAATCTTAAGTACATGACCAGATAAAGTAAACCATTTTAAAATAATATATATTGATATCTTAATAACCCCAGGCTAGGAAGTGATTTTTTTAAACAAAATAGCACAAACCAGACAAAAGGATTCTGATGCGGCTAAATTTTGATTAAAATTTAGAACTCCTGCCATCAAATACCACCAGAAAGTAAATGAGAAGATAAGCCACAAACTAAAAGAGGATATTTTCAATTCATGTAACATTTTTGGATCTATATATAAAATATATAAAGCATTTCTAGAAATCAATAAGAAAAATACTTGAAAAGGAAAATGAGCAGGACATGAATTGACCAAGCTAATATTCAGCCACTTTTTATTAATTTGACATAGTCTCTAGATTCGATAAGAAGTTCAATGTCTCATGTTATTTGCAAGTCTAGGAGCAGAGAACAAGCCTTGAAGAGATTAAGTTGTAGATTCTGCTGAATCATTATGAGACTGGATTCCAACTGGAATGCTGGCTAAGAAAATTTAGCTCTAAAATCAATGCATAGGTGACATAGTGTGGTCATCAGCACAGACTGCCAAGTCACCCAGAAACGCATGACGCTGGTATGATGTGCTATTAACTAGGTCAGTGTGGACAGTTGGAGGCTGTGATTATTTTTATAGGCTTTTTTTAAAAAAATAGGTTCTTATTAGTTTTTCTTTTAAAAATTCACATCAAAACTCAAAGGATATTCTCTTAGCAACCCCTCAGATAAGACCTGAACATGTATGTGATTACTTAGAGCAAGGTATTTGACAGTGAAAATGTCACAACTATCATTCACTTAGCTCTGCCCAGGCAGACAACATGCTTATAGAGCTACTGGTGTCAAAAGAATTGAATTTAAGTAAAATACCACTATGGAATTTCTTTATGAAAATAATAAAATATAATGTATTCAGGATCATTTGCTTTTAGAAGAGAGAGATGAGGCTGTTAATCATCAGTGTTTTCAATATTCATGTCTTCTATGCAAATGAAACTGCGTGTCTTTAATGAACAGGGGAGCCAGGAGTTAAACAGATTGCAAATTCAGGCTACAATGCTCTAGTTACTAATAGCAGCTTTAAAGGCAAAAGTTACATTAAAATATTTCTTTGTCTCATTTCACACACCATAGTACCAATGAGCATTATATTAAAGGCTTTAGATTCTGATCTTAATAAATTAATTTAGCCTCTCTTTATCACTGTATATAATACACTAACATCCCATACTGCCTGATCTGAGATATATTAGTTTCTGGTGAATCAAATATCCTAATTAACAAATCTCTATCATCCTGAGATGATACAGTCATTAACAATTTTCATAGAATTAGGAAAAAATCAATTCAAAACTAAAGTATAATCCTTGAAAAAAGTCAATACCTTAGGTTCACATATATTGCTTTAGTATAATTTTTTTACTCCTGGTTTAATTTTAATAAATCTTTTAAAATAATTTCTATTATTTTTTACTTTTTATAAAATTTATTAATTTTATCAAAGTTAGATTTTTTTATAAAGGAAAGGGAAGAAGATAGTTGAAGGGCATATTTTATGATTTACTAAGAGGTGAGTAGTAACTATTCCTTTTTCACATATAGAAAAAAAGGGAAGTTAAAAGAGAGTACTAAAATTAAAGTATATAGAAATTTTCAGCAGGAAGTATAGGATTTTAGAAAAGTAAAAATGGCCCACTGGGGAAACTCTATTCTTATGGAACATTGAAGGGGTGCCATCACTACTGCTAGAGTGATCAGAAAGGTTGGATTTGGGTGAATCCCCTTAGTATATAATAAAATGTTCCACCTGTCACCCCTTCCGACTAGTCGGTGCCTAACTGTATCAGCTATGAAATATAGTATAACTGGATTTTTTAACTTCCCCAAAACTTAACTACCTTGACATCTGTGGAGCTTTGGTTTCAGGGCCCTCACCCCCACTATATCCTTTTTCCACCCCTTTGCCCCTGCAGATACCAAATCCACAGATATTCAGGCTTATAGTTGGTTCCTCCATATCTGAAGAGTCAACCAACTGACATCTGTGCTTCATTGAGACTATGACTGCAGAGCCCATGGCTATGAAAGGCTAACTGTATTTATTAAAAAAAAAAAAAAAAAAGTCCACGTATAGGTGGGACCACAAAATTCAAAGATCATTGTTCAAAATCAACTATAGCTTGAAATCACCTCTGGTTCTGAAGAAGTTTGAGGCATTAGCAAAACAGTCAGTGCAGCTTATTCACTGCATCAGAGCTGTGTCCAAGAGATGCTTTAAGCTGCAAATAACAGCCAGCTTTAGTTGGCTGAAACAACGAAATGGAATGGCTGATGCTAACACAACCTGGAAGAAGGCAGGTTCCCATGCCACATACCTGGTCTCCCCTCCCCTCTGACCTCATCCTTTGCCAGCCTGCCTTCAGGCTACCAACAAAACGACTTCAAATATTGCCCTGTATAGGTCTGCAGCATCATCTACAGGGAAAGGAACCATTTATTCCTAAGATTCTGTCTAAATATGCTAAAACTTTACTCAAAAAAACCCAAAAACATCAAGAACAATCTTCCCCGGAAGTCTCTTTGGTCTCTATCAGGGTCTCCTACACATTCCTGAAGCTATCCTATGGCCACTGATTAGCTTAGACCTGTATTTCTGAATTTCTGGGAAATTCCCAGCAAAGACATTGGTTCTCACACTTACGTGTGACCTAGAATCTTCTGGAGCATGTGGCCCCCAAAGTTTGTGACTCAGTGGGTCTGAGGTAGGAACAGAGAATTTTCATTTCTACAAAGTTCCCAGAAAATGCTGATGCTGCTGAACCCAGAACTGCCATCTGAAAACGACTGGATTAGACCAATCAGGATGTAAACAGAGGCTCAGTTATCTCCTCGCTTCTGCTGTGACACGTCAGGTAAGGACACCATTCCTTGTTCGGCATCGGCAGTGGGTTCCTGCACGAGGTTTTGTTTGTTCTGACACACACTGGCAGTGTCAGCAGGAGATGCCTCTCTGAGTCCCCATTTCCTAGTGCCCCCCCCCCCCAGAACGTTTGTTCCCATGAGCATGTGCCTCAGACCACACCAGGCAGGCGCCCGCTAGCTGGCTAACTCCTGCCCAGCAGTCAAGTACATAAGCGGTGTTATCATCAATTGTTCACCATTCTCTTCACCCTTTGATGCAAATCACTTGGGGGTCTTGCATCACTGCAGATCCTGGTTTAGAAAGTCTGAAGTGGGGCCTGGGATTCTGCATTTCTAACCAGCTCCCAGGGGAGGCTGATGCCACTAGTCCACAGACACTTACTGAGGAGCGCTCCATCCTCCCTGTGCTGTCTATTCCCCTTTCCCAAGCACACTCTCGCCAGACATAACCCTCCACTTAGAATCCTTTTGTCAGGTATCTTCTCCTCCTGAAATATAGGGACAGCAGCTCTTTCAGCATACCTAGGAGTAACCAACCAAGGGAAACCCTCCCCTAGACACCCCTAAGGCCTATCTTTGGTAGGTATATCACTCTTTGGGATAAGCTTGGGGGTTCAAGTGCAGAAGAGGCCAAATGCATCAATGTAGCCTGGGGGTCCAGGCTCTGGGATGCAGCGTCCTCCTGGCAGAGGGCTTGACGTCAGGTTAACCAGCAAGACTCCTGTCTAAAGGTCAGTGTAATCTTAAGGGCATTGAAGGAGAACTTTTCATTTCAATAACATACTTCTTAATAAAAGCTTCAATCACACTATAGTGAACATTGCAATTTATTACACAAATATCATGATGTGAGTGATATCTTTACGCCTAATGCACTGGCCCTGGTGTGGGAGGGGAATGTGTCAGCTGAAATGATATAGGAATTCATCACTGTCCTCAGCCTTCCCTTTTGCTATTCTTTGCTTTAAATGTTTTATTTAGAAGTCACAGAAGACAGTGGAAATGAATCACCTCCAAGCCCTCAATGACGGCAATGAATTATACTCATGAGAAAAGACCGCATCAGCGGCAGGCAGGAGAACTGGCGCAGGTAATCACAGGGCGATTACAGCATTAGGCCAATGAGCTGGGCCAGGCCAGATGATGTATGACTTTTCTGAAGGAGAACAGGGTAAAAGCACTTGGCGGCAGTGGCTAAGGCTTCCTTCCGATCATCAAACATCACATTGGATTTTCTCAAGAATGAGGTGAAGCACTTCTGGGAGGCTACCCCAAACATGTGGCGTGCTAAAGCAATCACTTACTAAATGGTGCAGGTCAAAGAAAGAGAAAAATAAATGTAGAGAAGACCTGGTTACCATACCCTTTGGACTGGCTCCAGAAATTCTAGAAACCCAGTGAGCAAGAGGAACGGAAGCAGAGGAAGTGGACGTCGACTGCTAACATGTGTTGAGGAGAAAGGCTTAAACCCCTTGGCCCAGTACCTGCTATTCAAGAGTAATCAGAAAGGTCAGATATCTGGATCTATTAAGTAAAACCCCAGCAAAGTGAGAAGGGCTGCAGACTTGGCAGTCCGAGTGGAACGAGAGAGACGAAAAGGGAAGGGAAAGAATGTAAGAGGAGTGTGTGTGGCCATTGGCAGCCATGATGGAAGCTGGGGTAGACCAGTCTGTAAGGGCTGGGCAGCCTCACGGTCAGTGCTGCAAGAGGGTATTTATATATTCAGTGACTCTCATCAACTATGTTTTCATAAATCTTAACCTCAAAGGAAATGACCCTTATGAATGGCCTTCCTAAAATGAAAGACAGAACAGGCGTGGTCTAAGAGGAGAGGTTTAAAACAAAGCAATTGTTACATGCTCTGCTTAATAATGAAATGGGGATCTCAGCTATTTAATAAGATGAGATGAGGCCTCAGGAATCAAGTGAAGATATAGGAGAAAGCTCACAGTGAAGACCGATCAGAAATGTATTGGGAAGTCAGCTTCCGCAAGGAAACATTCACCAGTAAAGTTCCTTTGGGCTAGAGGGTGACAGGTAAAATAATAGGAAAAGTGATTTCTAACAATGTAACTAGAAGTTGCTTCCTGTTCTATGCTTTAATCTCTCTGATAGTCCCAAAAGCTTTTAGTAGAAGTCAATTATATACAACCTGTCTTGTATTAGTAATGCTTAAGGGAATAATGAAAAATGTGCTGTGTCCATATTTGCATGAACTCAGAGTATGTTTTATCCCAGCTGCAAATGTATGAACTAATGATTACCTAGAGGAAACAGGAAATCTCAGATGGAGGCAGATGATTTATAAATATTTCCGAATTAGTAGCTTAGCCCGTCAGCTTTATAGAGTATTTGTTTTGTATTATAAGTAAATAAGATTTGCAATGCCCTGGGAGATACACATAATTTTGGTTTTAATTGTATAATTTTTTATTGAGGTTTCATTCATTTCCATGAGGGTATTAGTTTATAACACTGTGTATGATTCAGGGGTATAGGTTCACTCCCCTTGGGATGTATGTTACCACACCACATCCACCACAAAAGCACACCTAATATTTTACAATTTTGAGAGACAGATGGTTAAGTGACCAGATAAACTGTTTATGGGAATCTCACTGAAGAGAAACAGTGTTCACATCTTTAATTGATGACAACAGGGAAATAATTTTCAACCAGCTTCCAATCTGGAAAATACTCTTGAGCTAAATTCTATAAAACCCTGGCCGCCACCACAGAGACAGCCAAAAGCAGGAGGGCTGTTGAAGCACAGGGTGGCAGACGGTGTGCTCAGAGAGAGGGAGCTTTGAGATATGAGGCAGCAGCCACCAAGCTCCAGGACAATCACGCTGCAAAGAGCCTCACAGGAAGTAAGATCCTAACTGCCCCAGCTCAAGGACGAATCAATGGAGAATGACATGGACAACCGTGGAGATGAGAGCCTGCTGCGACCAGGGGAAAGGAGACTTGATGTAAGATTGAGACCAACTCGGGGGCAAGAAGAGAAAAATGGAAGCGATCTAAGGAGACAGCAAAGCGTCAGAAAAACTAGTCAGAGCTGAGATGTTTGTAATTCTTGGTGGAGACTTGGAAATCCCTATCAGAAGCTACTATCTACCATTTGTAATGTGTGATTTTGCTTAAGTTGTCTGTATGGTGAATTATACATATATAGTTCTTATTCTAGTAACAAAATACAATTTCTGTAATTTTCATCAAATTGCCTTTACTGTTATAAACGCTTGGATTGCAGACTTTTGGGTATTGATAAAAACAGACACGTTCCAGACACCATGACTTATTCCAGCCCCTCATCCACCCACATGCACAGACAAACACATTATTATAAAAAAAAAATTGGGAGTTCAAAGTGAGCATTAAGCTTACATGTTAATTTTTTAATCTATTTCAAACTAAAAATGTAAAGTCATCAATGCCCTCACAGAGATGGAGAGATCGAGAGAGTGAGAGAGTCCATGTTAAAAGCTTGAGGGATAAAATGCTATGAAAAATCAAATACGCTCTGCAAAATTTTTAGCTTTGCTTCTTTAAAATATTCCCTGTCTTTTCTTTATGATTTCATTAGGGAAATCATGTTGTAAGAGATTCTGAACTTCCACATCCTAAAATGAGGTAGAGAAAGGTTTTTGCTGAGTAGACTTTCTTGGGAAATTTAGATTAGAAGAAACAGTCTGGAGAAAAAATGAGCAATGGAAATAAATCAGGACATTTACTACAAAATACAAATGACTAAGAAACACTAAAAAATGTTTAAGCTCACCTTTAAGCAAGAAATGCAAATGAACCCAAAATACCAATTTTTTTGCATGTCAAGTTGGTGAAGTTTAAAGAGAATGAAAACGCCTGTTACTGGCAAAGGTCCAGGGAAACTGGCCTTTTCCGGCTCTGGGGGGCGGTATCATGAGGATTCTGGAGAAAGTGCCGCCCGCCGGTGCATCAAAAACCACAACACACACAGACCTCCTGGCCCCATAAATCTCTATACCTCCTGGAATGCTCCCCAAGAAAACAATCAGACGAGCAAGTAAAAGAAGTTCATTGAATCATTGGATAGGATGCTTAATATTTTTGAGGTACCAACAGTAAATAATTTGTATCATGTTATGCTACATTGATACAGTGAAATATAATGCAGCCACTTAAAATACATGTGTGATTAAATAGATTTTACTGAGATAGAATTTTACACATGTGACTGTGTCAGCAAGCAGGTTACAAAAGAGATGATATCATTTATAAAACAATAAAAATTAGGAAGTTCCTCTATATCTCACACATAAACGTTCATACACACACACACACACACACACACACTAATGAGAGGGAAAGAAAGGATTCACATTCAAGCATATCAATGCTTTATTATATCTGAGAAGTGAGATTGTGGGTGATTTTTTTCCCTTATGTCTGCATTGTCCAAATTTTCTATAATGAACCTAAATTAATTATGTAATGTTCATAATAAAAAAGAAAAATATTATGTTCTTTCACTTCCATCAAAGGCAGATTGCATTCTTTTGTAACTAAATTAGTGTTGTTATTATTTGTAATTTTTTTCCTTAATAACAGCAAAACTAATACCAGTGCTTTTTTATAGCCATATGTGATCTGTGTCCAAATGGGTCTATTAAAGGCTAAATTTCATATTCATCTTCCTAATGAAACTGAAGGAGGTCTAGGACTGTTTTGCTATTATAAGCACAGAAAATGAGGCCCAGGCACTCCATGAAAATTTCCC
This sequence comes from Scalopus aquaticus, assembly GCA_004024925.1. NCBI lineage: Eukaryota > Metazoa > Chordata > Mammalia > Eulipotyphla > Talpidae > Scalopus > Scalopus aquaticus. Next base: position 19,858 of record PVIJ01013714.1, on the reverse strand, counting down.
CTTGAATTTAAAGAAGAATTAGAAGCAGCTCTAAGGAAAAAAAAAAAAAAGGCAAGACCCCTCATATTGTTATTTTGAATAAAATATTTCTCCTCAATTATCAGTGGTAATTTTATCATCAATGAGGCCTCAATGCCATGTGTCTTTGCATGCACGCGCGCACACACACACACACACACACACAATTATTTCCTCTGGTTTTAAAAATGCCTTGGTCCTCCCTGGTGGCACAAGGAGTTAAGTCTCAGCACTATCAAGGTATAGGCAGCCACTGCAACACAAGTTCGATCCCCAGCCAAGGGCTAACCCACATGGAGCAGCAGACCTCTCCTGCCTCTCCCGCTGCTCCCCTCAGCAGTGTATTTTAGTAAATCTGCCTTTTCTGCTCCCCACTCTGTCTCTGGTGGATCCTCTCATCCCCCGCACCTCTGGCCTACATCCCAGTTTTTCTACACAAAAATATAAACTGTTTAAAAATCATAAAATAAAAGAATAACTCTAAAAAGAAAATAAACCTTAAAAAAAGAGAGACAATTCTCCTTTCACCTTCATGACAACTTCCCCAGTAGCACGGCTTTAGCAGCATCAAGCAAGAAATAGAACACAGAGTCAGACAAAACCAGATTTGAATCTTAATATCTCTGATACTTCCTTTCCTCCAGAACAAAAGGAAGGGGAAAGAAAAGGGTAGAGTGCCAAGCACAGTGCCAGGCTCATGGTAGGGACTCAGAAAGATCTAGCTCTCTCCCCACCCGCAGCTGGTCCCCCCTGCCCCATGGCCCACATTCCTACACCGTCTGCAACTTGTTTGCCCAGTCCCCTCCCTGCAGGCAGGTCTTCCCCACGGAGCATCTGTTCATGCCCACAATTCCAACGCCACAGGAGGACTCAGCCAGGTCTCTCCCAAGAAGTCAGGAGGCTTAAACTCTGGAGTTCGTCCTGGAAGGAGTCATTAGATAGCTGAGCATTTTGCTGAGCATCATAGAATATTCAGTGGAGACGGGAGCCAGGGTGCAAGCAGAGAGCACTTCTGGTTAGTATCCCTGATGAATTACCTAAAAAGATCTGAGGACACACCATGAATCTCCAGGTCCTCCGTAATCGGCTGTGATTTCTTTTTGCAGTCTAAATAATTGTCTGTCTTCATAGCTAAGTGTTTTTATTTTTGTAGTTTTAAAGAGGATCCTAAAAATGTGGGCAAATCTGGGCCCCACAGGCCTGAATCGTTTCTGAGACCCCAGTTCGCCTCTCTTCCCGCCTGGCCCCGGCTTCTGCTTGGACACCGAGCAGCAGTGAGATTTTGAGGTCATCCACTCAAATTAGAAATTCCAAAGTATACCAAATGCACGGAAGGAGAGCCTGCACCCTAAGCGCCCACTCCTGGCCATGTTTCTGCTCCCTGAAGCACGAGAGAATGTGGACTATTTGAGAAATTGCCTCCCCGGCGCGCGCCCCACCTCTAGGCTCCCTCACCTGCTTGCCTCGCCACTTTGCCACAGCCTGTCTTCAGACTGGTGTCGGGCGCTGAGCCCAGCACTTGAGGTGTGGTCTGACTCGCTAGAGCATGGCAGGCTGTGAGTGCCACCTCCAGGATTGCTGGGTACCAGCTCTCCTTGCAAAAGAGTGACCAACGTGTAAGCACCCAGGTCAAAGCAGTTTTCCCATGAAAAGGCCAACAGGCTTCAGCATGACACTTACAGGGCCAAGAGCAGCCAGCGGGCTGCCCAGCCTTCGCCTCGCAGTTGCACCCACCCACGCTCAGTTCTGTCTGTGATGTGGAAGGTGAGGACTGATCTCATCGGGGACAGTCAAGGTCTGTCATGGGGCACAGGGCCTGAGTCCCCAGGAGGATCGGCAGAAGAATGTCTGTTGACTACTTTCTTTGGGTGCCACCCAGTCTGGCAGTCACACACTGGCTTCCTGGGTTGATTTGCTTGTCACCCTAACAGTTCTCAGAGCACATTTCCTCCAATTGTTGAAAGCACTGCTGTTGTTTTATTGATCGAGGTAAAACTGGTTTACAACACTGTGTGTGATTCAGAGGTGTAGAATCACACCTCTTCGGGGGTATGTTATCACCCCACACTGACCGCCAAGGTACCCAGAGGCCTCCACCACAGTCCATTGGCCCCTCCACACTTTGCTCTCCACCCTCCCTCTGTCCCGCTGGGAGCTTCAGTTTTTCAGTCAGATCTCTAGGGCTTGTTTTTGATTTAGTTTTGCTTGACCCTTTGTTTGGCTTCTCTATATTCTGCCGGTATTGACTTAAATGAAACCATCTGGTATTTGTCATATTCTTTTGGACTTATTTCACTTAGCATAATGCTCTTCAGTCCATGCATGTTGTTGCAAATAGCAGAAAGGGCACTTTGAGGATGAAGCCCTCCGAGAGAGTGGTTTCCTCTTCTGCCTACCCACAACCAATTGAAGAATCACACAGTCTTTTAAAAATACTCCTGAGCTAGCAAAGACTGTCTGGATAGCTTCATCCTGGAGTTTCTAATGAAAAAGGAGTCTCTGCTAATGGGAAGCAAGGTGTTTCACTGGAAGCCAATTTTGCGGAAGGGAGAATATAGGAAAATAAGCAGACTCGCTGATCTAGGTGCAAGGTGTCAGTGCTGCCAGGCACCACTGATTGGCTCTCTGACACTTATGTTTACATACACACACACACACACACACACACACACACACACACACACACACACACTTCTGAGCTGTAGTGGGAGTCTATGGTGGACTTTCTCTCATGTGGCTGGTCACCCTGCTGCAAAATGAGGCCCAGTCATAGAGTCAATGGAGGCCTACATAAAAAGGGGGTGCTAATTGAAACAAGCAACTGCAGGCAGCCCAGAAGTTTCTATATATACATTTTATATGCTGCAATTAGCAAGTAAGGAAACCTTAAACAAATGAAACTATTTCTGGCATTTTCCTTTCCTGCTCGCTCTCGCCTGTGAACATAACTTGATTTTGCCTTATGTAGGCACCCTCAAGTTAGAGCTAAACTCAAGTCAAGAGTCTCTGTAAATACAGCTCTCAGTTACTCACGGCCTGTGAATGTCAGAGCAGTGGAATTACGCCATTTGAGATACACCATGACCTGGGAAATTCAGATTAACTGGAAGAAGGACAATAACTAACAACAATAAAAGGCTAAATTTCACTCTTTGGAAACAAGCCAGAATCCATTAAATGCGCAGATTGGTTTTGACAGTTCATAGAGTGAGTGTCATGACATAAACAACGGGGTAATATATTTTGTCATGGAAGACCAAACAGAGGATATTTCATGCCTTTTAGAATTGACTAGAGAATACTTTAAAGCAGCGTACTAGAACCACCATTAAAATATCCACTCACTCACCCGACCCAGAGCCTAACGAAGTCTGGGTGAATCAAACTTCCACTTCACTTTGCTTCATTCATCCACCCACCTACCCATCCAGTCACCCCCTCCCTTCAATCCATTCAACCAACCAACAACACTTGTGTGTCCTCCTTACATGACAGAGGCAGACATGCTGGGTCACGGCAGCAGGCATTCCCTCTCTAGTTTCTCTCTTCTCTTCCCCTTTGTTTTGGTTATCATGATGTCACAGGCGGTAACTTGTAACTCCAAACAGTCAGGCAGATGGGCACCAAACTCACCAAGGTGAGTTGCTCAGCACCATTCCAAGGACAGGTGCCAGGAATAGAAGCTGACTCGCTCATTGGCTGAGATGCTGAACCGAGAAGGGGTGGGACTAAAGGGCGGCTGGAATCCTCACAAGGGCAATGACCTCCAGGCAGACGGGTAAAGGAGGAGTCCTGCAGCCCTCAGTGGCTTTTGCAGGCTTTTAATGATCTTTTGTAGAAAAGCAACCAGGTACAGGACAGGCAGGAGGGCCGCGGGGCCAGGAGACTGGCAGGCCTCCCAGCCCTTTGTGTAGCTTCACTCTTTCTGGGCTTTCTGGTGTTCTCTTGTGACCTCTCTGTGGCCACACTCTGTTCTCCGCTGCTGCTGTGGCCTCTGTGACGCCACCCTATATGCTCTGTCTCCCAGCCCAGGTGCGCCCACTCACGCATGCCCTCACCCCACTCCAGGTGCTGCCATCAGCATGCGTGCAGGACCACAGGGGTCTATCATTGATACTAATGGCGCTAGGGAGGAAAATCCTCATCATTTTCTCATTTACCCTACACCTCCACAGCTGGATTTGGATCAGGACGAAGCCGCAGCTAACCTGGAGCCAAAGGGTGGAGGGGCAGGGCAGACACACACCATGGAGAGAAGAGTCTAGAGGGAACAAAATAATCACAAACGTTTATGTTTATTATTATGAATAACTCCTGTGAGCCACATTATGCCTATTTTGATGGTTCTGTGTCAATTCAAGGCATTATTTATTTAATGGCAGTTATAAGAGGTAGAGAGATTCGAGACAGACATTATTACAATTGGTTGGGATGAAGGCAAACTTGGTCAACCATGGAGAACGTTCATACATAAAAATTTTTAAGCAATATGCAAAGCAAAGCGTGTGCCAAGGAATTTTAGTACCAATTTTTAAGCATCATTTTTATCTGCTTCACATTATAACTAAGCCAAAGATAATTACTGTTTCCTGATTGGATACAAGCTCTTCAGACTCTTTTACAGCTTGGATGGGAGCCAGGTGCATTCTATAGTAAGCCTTAACGACTTGACATTAATTACCAAGTCTGAGGCAAAAACTAAGACACTGAAGATACAGTTGGAGCGGGCATGGTGATTTTTTTAAATGCGTGTGCAGTGGGAGTGGGGTCAGTCTCTCAGGAATTCTTAAACTGTGGTAGCTCAGTTTTCTGGTTTTCAATCCCAGCTCCGAGTCTTACCTAACTGGAATCTATGTGCCCTCCTCTGTTAACTATGCACGATGATACCTCCCTCGCAGGGCTGGGCTGCTTTCACCAGGCAGCTCCATCTTGTCACCGTCTTGTGCTGAGGGTCTTAGTACAGTGGCCAGGGAGACTGAGGACAGTGTGTCAAACCTGCATTACCTCCACATTCCTTTCACTTTGATTTTTAGGTTTATTTGAAAGAACAATGGACCTTTGCAGGAGACTTTAGCCCTTCCAAGTCAGCAGTTGCAGACCCAGAAAATGTTTGTAAAGAAGCAGATAGTAACTATTTTCGATTTTAGGAACCAAGTAGTCTCTCTAGCAATGTCTCAACCTTGTCATATTGTGCAGAATCAGTCACAGACAATATATAAAAAGTAAATGTTACGTGTTCTAATAAATATTTATTTACAGCAAGACATAGCCGACCACATCTGGCCACTTGGCCAGAGTTTGCCAACCCCTAACAAGACAGCGTAGAATGATTTTGTTATTTTGAAATATAGCTACTTGTCAATGTCTGGCATGTAAGACATGCCCCATAAATCCTTCTCTGTTCATTTTGTCTTCATAGCTCCCATGACTCAAAAAGCATATCCATTCATTCCACCGATATTGTCTTAGTGCTTTCTATATACCAGGATCTAGTCTTGCCCCCAGCACACAACGATGAATGCAGCAGAGTCTGCTTTTATAGAGGAGATAAAGAAAATGAGAAGAAGAGAGGGTGCATGCCGGGCCTCAGCCTCAAGTTTTTGATGATGGCAGATGAGAAAACAGGTCACGAAGCCCATATGTGGGGTGCAGGACCAAGTCTTTATTATAGCAACAGGAGGCACACAGGTAGCAACAGCGGCAGCGTCCAGCAGAGGCAGCCCCCCTCCCCTACTCTCCAGCCCCAGCAGTGGCCTCATGCCCTGCGAGTGGCCCCCAGAGGAGCTCTGCGAGTTTTTGTATGATTTATAGACAAAGCCAGCACAGGGCCAAGTTTAAGCCGAGTTTACAAAAATATGTGCTCACTCACGCGCAATACACATCAAAGTTATAGTATTAGTTACTGATTTCCGCACATGCAGACTACATCTTAAGGCTACATGTTTTCTGCCTGTGCTCGAAGGACATGGTGAAACACAGTCTGAGAATGTCTGAGAAAACTTGACATGTTTTCACTCGCCCAACAGTGGGCCACAGGAAAGAAGTAACCAGCCCATGACAAATGCTGTCAGGGAATAAATAGGATGCTATGGGAATAAAAAGTGAGGGCATGGCCATATTTTTTAGGCTGTTTAAAGCAGACATCTCAAGAGCAGGGGCTGTTGGGCTGAAGTCGAGTGAGAAGGAACCATCCACGCCAAGGCCAAGGGTAGCATTCCACAGAGGAAACAGCAAGAGAAGATCCTAGTGTTGGAATGAGCATTGTCTGTTTATGGAAAAGGAAAGGGCAGTGTGGCTGAGCACAGGGGCCAGGAGGAGCATGGGAGAGAAAGGTCAGGGTCAGCTGGCAGCCAGAACATTTAGCTCAGAACCATCCAGTGGGAACAGGATGCAAGCCACACACGCAACTTGCACTTCTCATCTATGTCTTGTATGTATATGCATGTGTCATTTTAATTTATTTCTTTCAACATATAATCAATATAAGAAATTGTGAGTGAGCTATTTCCCATTATTTTTCTTCCATAAAGTCTTCAACATCTGGTATGTATTTTACACCCACAGCACACCTTGTGGCGGACCACCACCATTTCCAGGGTTCAGTAGCCATGCATGGCTACTGGCGTCCAGATTTTGCAGCATAGACCTAGACATTTGTATTGTAGGAAAAAGAAGTTGAATTTTTACTATCAGACATTGGAGGGTTTGTGCAGGAGAACAATAGGGTCTGATATAAACTTTTACAAGATTTGCTTCACGCAGTATGGACTATAGGGAGGACTATAGAAGGAGAAATGTAGGGGAGGGGCAGCTGGGAAGTTACTGGCCTGTGGCCAATAAGGGGCAGGGGTGACTTGTGCTGGATTTGGCTGAGGAAATGGAAAGAATGGATTTGAGAGGGGGATCCCAGGTTAACCTGATGTGCAGGGTAAAGGATTACAGGTTAAGTTGTTGGAGCTAACATCTGCACATAAGGGGGACTTTCTGCCACACTCACATAAACACCCATATCTTCAGAACGACTTAAGTATTCCAACCATGCTAGCTAACACCAGGAGGATTCTGCTAGTCTTTGCCAAAAGAAAAGTCTCCAGTACCAGGTGGAAAGAGGATGACCCATGCAGAGAAAGAGAAGTAGAACACAGAATGACTGATACTGAGGCAAGAGTGAAAGTGAGAGGAAAGTGTAGACTTTATTAACGCTGCCCTAGAAATGTCCCTCCAAATTTGCCCACCTACCTGAGACCTGCTGTGGAAGCTTAAATTGCTTAGGATCCTGCCCTGCTACATCCCTGCCCTACTTCAGCTCTGCCCACGTTACTGCAAACACTTTCTGCCTTTTTTTTTTTTACCTGCTTCCAAAAGAGGCAGCAGGAAGAAGATATGCCAGACTATCACCCATCACCAATCTCAGCTGCTGCTTTGACTCAGGCCTGCAGCCAGTGAATCTCAAAGGGATACAGCCACATGGCAGAAGGAAGGAGGTGGTTGCCGGGCTGCTCCAGAAAGTTCTGGACTTTTGTTAAAGAAGCATATAAGCAGGGAGAAAGCTGAAGAGGAGTCAAAAGCCAAAGCAGGGAACAGACCTACACACAGCTAAAAGCTCCTCGCTTACAGAACACTTTATAATTCGCTATGTGCTTTCTGTGTTCGCTCCACTTGATCGTCAGGAAGACGCTTGAAGTAGGTGTTTATTAGAATATTTTCAGGAAAAGGAAACTGAGCCTTAATCATTTATCTGACATCACGCAGCCGGAAAGAAACTGAACCAGGGATTCCAAATCAATCCCTCACTCCCAACACACCCATACCAAAGTAGGAATGGGCCCATGGAGCCAGCCATTACCACCCAGCTGTGAAACACATGGTGAATCACACCCCCAATCACACTCAATCTTCCACTCTAAGCGTGGAAGTCATTTAGGTCACACCCTGTGGACACCAGGCAGCTTTTCTTCATTTGTGATCCCAAATATTTGAGTTTCACACAATGTATTTCAATGAATGAAACCTGTTCTGGACCAAGGCTATCAGTAGCATCTGGGATCAGCCCTTGACTGGGAAATCTGGCCAGAGCAGAATGGAAAATGCTTTCCACATAGTTTATTTAAATATTTCCAAGTTAAGTTGACCAGCCTTGAAATGCCTCAGGAAGACATTCAAAAAACAAAATGCCCGGAAAGAACAAAGCAGCTAAGGTACATGAGCTATTTATTTCCTTTTATTTGTATGCTTTGTCTAGGTCCAAATTGGAAAAGACTTTTCCAAAGGCATGTCCTACCTTGTCTCCATTACAGAAGTGCTTGGGTAAATTAATATTAACCAAGAAAGCATTTACTGTGTGTGAGAAACTAGTGTAAATGCTTCACATTTAATTCTAATAATAACCCTTCAGGTAAGGGTGTTGAAGTACGTTACGGGTTCAAGTTACGACAGTCAGTCCGATGTAATCACAAAGCGGTGGTTTATTGCTAGCTCGAGCTAGGGTCCCAATTAGCCCGAAGTACCGACGCAGTGGTCTAGTAGGCTAAAATGGAGACCCCTAGCACAGTGTTGGTGCAGCTTATAAAGGCAATTACAGATACAAAGGAATTTAGCAACTATACAGAATTTGGCAATACATCAAAAAGGGGGGTGGTCTCAAAGTAGATGGTCAGGGCTGTTATCTTTTGGTGTCTCTGAAGCCTTTTGCCCCTGCTGGGGGAGTCTATAGACTTTGAAGTTTTTCTGCCGCCTGGGGGAAGTTTATCTCTGGTTGCAGTCCTTGAAGTTTTACAGCTGCAGGGTGCCAGACTGTGGCACCTTGCTTTATCAATGGCCATTAACATTCTTACTTTTACATATTTCTACAAGGGTCCTACAATTATCACTATTTTACTTGAGAGGAAAAAGAAAGAGGGAAACAAAAAGAAAGAGGTGGGGTGAAAGGAAAGGGAGGAGGCTGGGAAGGTAGCTAGCATGTATTGAACACCAACTCTGGGCCCTCCGCAGAAGGAAGCATTTTGTATGCTTTGACTTATATGAGCTATTAAATTCTTCTGCCATGCCATGTGGCACTGTTCTCTGCATTTCGTCTGTGAGGGAATGTGTGATAGCCATAGAAAGGGGAGGTTCCAGCTTCCCTGCCCCACCCAAGAAAGGATGGAGCTGATCAGTGAAAAAAAGAGTAGGAGAAGAAAAGAAAGAGGGGATCAAGAAGAAAGCTGGAGGAGGCACAGGGAGCAGGAGACACATGGAGAGGACACGCCTGCCTCATGGCGCTGGACTTGCACCAAGAGCTCGGGAGACGTTGATGGAGACACTTGAAAGAGGCAGAGACGCGGGTAAGATTCCTGTGGGGAGGATTTGAATTTTGATTTTGCCCCTTTTCTTTTGGACTTGCCTGGCCCCTCTGTGCCTTTTCTATGGTCCCCCACTAGAAGGTGCCTTAGACTTGTGGCAAGTTTTTGGTCTTCAGCTGCCCTGCTTTGGGTCAACCCTGTTTAGCTAGGCATTTCCCATGAGGGATAAGTAACTTTGGGTGCTTGATTTGGAACCCATACTCTTCCTCTTCTCTCTATTTCACACTAATTAATTAAAGTTCTTTTTCATACACACTGGAGTATGTCTTGATGCCACGGATGGAGAAACCCATTTAGACCAGGCAGGTTTGGGGGCCTTGGGGTTACCCTCACACTACCCTCAAACAGGCTGACTTGGAGGTAAAAAAAAAAAAAAAAAAAAAAAACCTGCTAGACTTCACAGTAATAAGTGGAAAGAGGATTCAAACTCAAGTCTTTCCAGTGTATTCCTCTATTGTTACAAGAGAGCTTTGTGATTAGGGGTCTCATATAAAGCCACACTGTAGAATGGAACTGAAAGTCACAATTATGTCAATGTATAAACTGTGTGACTCTCCTTTTATTGATTTTTCATTTGTCTGACTTACCACTTTTTAATTGCCTGATAGACATTTATGGCGTGCCTAATGCATGAAGAGCACGGTACTACCTTCCCCTGTCTCCTAAAATCCTCCCCTCAGCCCCACCTTCCTCCACCCCCCCCCACCCCCCAGGATGCTGTTCACAAGAACCTGGGGCTAAACTGGCTCTACATAGATAAGGAGAATAGGAGAAATGTGATATTGTCATTTATAATAAGAAATCTACATTTGATCTTCCACATTTTTTTGGCAGAGAGCTTCTAAAATCCTTGGGATTTCCTAAGGCAGAGAGAATGGAAGGTGCCTTTTGTGATGGTAGTGACGTATCTTTTGGTCTTTAAGGTTGAGGGCTGTTGCCAGGAAAACCAACCCTGTGATTAGAAGGTTGGAGCATCCATCTTCACCTTCCAAACCGCTGGGAAAGTGAGAGGGATTGGAGATTGAGTCCAATCCTCAGTGCTTTAGTCAATCATTCCTAAGGAATGAATCTTCCATAAAAACCCAAAAGGACTGGGTTTGGAGAATTTCCAGGCTGATGACTATCCCCATGCCTTGCCCTAGGCTTCTCTTCCATCTGCTATTCTTTTATAATAAACCAGTGTTCTAATAAGTGTTACAGGGCAACCCCGATATACAATACAATGGGGTGCCTGACTGTGGGTTCTCACCCGTGCGCTTAAAAAGGACTTATAATAAGAACAATTGCAGGCACTCACAAAAAGGTTAATAAAAGGGTTTATTTACAAAAAGGAAAGGAAATAAAAAATGAATAACTCGGGGACAAAAGAGAAAGTGAGGGAGAGAGATAAATCTCCAAATACATCCTACCAGATCCGAAGAGCTGGAAACCCCAACTGCACGCTGTAGCCCAGCGAGAAGCAAGAGAGCCCCAAGGTTAAAAACCCTTGTTATATAGCCAACATGTCTGCTTAACTCCACCCCTCAGTTCCCGATAATCCTCTCTTCTGGATGATGATGGAATTAAGGATTAGTGGCCCCTAGTGTCTTGGATCTTTTTGGTCTGAGGTGGGGGTCCATAAACCTTCCTGTGGAGTTTGTTGCAGACGTCCTTCCCCCCCCACCCCAACAATTAGTAAAGTGTTTCTCTGGGTTTTGTGAACTGCTCTCGCAAATTAATCAAACCCAAAGAAGGGAGGAGGGAGATCACTGGAACTTCCGATCTATAGCCAGTCAGAAGCACAGGGGATAAGCTTGGCTTGCAGCTGACATCTGAAGTGCAGGCAGGCAGCAGGCGGTGGGGAGCAGGCAGGCAACCTTGCAGGGGTAAACAGTTAACACGTGGATGCTGATGCTCTCTCTAGCTAGATAGTGTCAGACTGGAGTTGAGTTGTAGCACACTAACTGGTGTCAGAACACTGATTGGTGTGGCAACTATACCCCCCACTCCTCTCTCTCTCTCTCTCTCTCTCTCTCTCTCTCTCTCTCTCTCTCTCTCTCTCTCTCTCTCTCTCTCACACACACACACACACACACACACACACACACACACACTGGAATTGGTTTCCAGAAAGTTTTTAGGAATATTTAATGACTACAAGCTATAGGTCGCGTCCTGTGCTTGGCACTAGATATTTGTCAAACCCTCATGATTCCTATGAAGTAGGCAGTTAACATTCACTTTATAAAAGTGGAAACTGAGGCTCAGATAGTTAACATGACAGACTTACAAAGCATCAAATTTTAGTAAGATGCAACATATGGGACTTCAAGTTGTCTGTCAAGTAAAAATTAACAACAAAAAGATCAAAGTCAACCTAAAGAGCTCTAGGCTTCTGAAGGTCAAAGCTACTTGTGACAGCTCTCCTCCCCATAAAAAAAGTTTTATGTTGGGGAAGAAAAGTATTTATCAATGATTGACTCAGGACCAAGCAAATTGGGCAAACAACTCAAATCATATTTCAAATATTTTGGGGTCAACCAAACTCTCAAGATGCTTTGCCAAACTTATAAATCCTCCTTCACTAGAAAAACCGTGTGAAAGTGATGGGAAATAAGCTCCACATGTGTCCTCCTCATTAACTTAAAAATAAAAAAAACCAAATCTTTTCAAGAACCGTTGACTATGCAAGAAGTCTTTTAGGGCTAGCCAATGACCTCACCCCCAACATAAAACAGGAAAGAAATCTTTCTAAGGTTAATTTTCTTAAAAACAGGAAATTATATTTGTCAAATGCTATCATTCAGAAGTCCAAATGTTGCTACAGGGCAGCCCCGATATAAAATGGGGTGCCTGCTGTGGGCTCTCACCCATGCACTTCAGAGGGACTTATAAGACTCAACTGCAAATACACACAATAAAATTAATAAAAAGGGTTTATTTACAAAAAGGGAAGGGAAAAAGGTAAAGAATAAATTGGTGAATGCATCCTACCAGTTCTGCTGAGCTGGAATCTCAATGGCGCACTCCAAAAACCTGGCGATCCACAACCACGAGCAATAGCCCCCCTCAAAGCTCATGTGTCTGCTTTTTAAATACCAAAAACCATTGCTTAACTCCACCCTCAGGCCTCAGCATCCTTCCTTCCGGGATGATGGCATTATGGGATTCATAGTCGTAGGTGTCTTGTATCTCTCTGGCTTGGAGGTGGGGGTGGGGTCCTGGGACACTCCCCTTTCCTGAGGATCACCCTCTTACAATGTGACTCTGAGCTTGGAATTATATATCATCTTTGAATGGGGTTATAAAATGGGACATTCCTTAAACTATAAAGAAAACAGGAGAGGCAGGGAGGGAGGAAATAAATAAATGGGCCAATCATCACTTCTTTGCCTATGATGGGTGCCTGAATCTCTAAGAAACAAATGGTGATATTTGTCCTCATAGGTTCAGGTTTTGGGCAAGGGCAAGCAATTGTGGAAGCAAGAACCCTGTGCATTTTGCTTGCCTGGTTCTGCCCGCTTCTGCTCTATGGAAGTGCCGTACTCCAAGAGCACTCCTATCACTCATTTTTTTTTTATCTCAACCACTGGCACAGATAGATTTGTTGAGCTTGCTGTGCCAGAAACCAATAGATGCTTTCACATATCTCATCACATTTCATTCATTTACTCATCAAGTATTTTTAACTCCTGATTTGTACCAGCCACTGTACTGGGGGCTGGGATTCTGTGTTGAACAGCATCACCTTGTAACAGACCCTGGGAGTTTAAACCAGGACATCTTCCATTTACTCTGTCTTTGCTCCCAACAGCAGATGATCAGGGATCAAACGGAAGCAGCTGTTCTCTTTTCCACTCTTTTTTTTTTTTAAGATTTATTTATACAAGCTGGGGTACAGGCCAGAGGCATGGGGCGAAGAGAGGGTTCACCGGAGACAGAGTGGGGAGCAGAACAGGCAGATCAGAAATACACTGCTGAGGGGAGCAGCGGGCGAGGCAGGAGAGGTCTGCCGCGCCTTGTGGGATTCTCCCGGCTGGGCGTCGAACCCGCACCTCGTGCTGCCAACAGCTCCACAGGGCAGCGCTCAACCGCTCGCCACCAGGGAGGCCCCAGCAGCTGTTCTCTTTTTTCAGGATCAAATAGGAGGTCAATCCTCCTTTTATTCTCATTCAGGGCATTTGCCTTCACATCCCCTCTGCAAAGTCATTTACTCTGAGATGTATTCATGCGTCCACTTATTCACTCCACCAACATTAATTAAAATGTATTAAATACCAAAAAGCACTATAATGTGGTGTAGGATAAGTAAGCTCCAGCACCGGGCCTACTGCACTCCCTCATTATTGGCTGTACAACCTCTCTATGGCTCCATTTCATGCATTGTAAAACAGAGCCTGCCTCGGGACCTCCCTCACAAACTCTTAGGAGGATTTAATGCTGTGATCACACACAGAGGACCCAGCACGCTCGATAAAATGGTAGTGATGATCATGGTTACTGTTATGTGCCACGCACTGTAGAAGGATGAGAAAATCAGACAAAACAAAGGGAGCTTGAGGGGACAAACACTGAACCTGCAGCAAAGCAGGGGGCACACACCAGATCTGGCAGGTGTGACGTGGCTCCTCAATTCAGTCATCCTGAGTGTGTGTCTGTAACTTACTCTCAACGTCTCCAGCTTGCGCTGGTTGAAGGGAGGATAAAACTGCATCCGCCTGGAAGCACTCTGGCCCGTAGAGCCTCATTTTTTGCCTGAGTGAACATTACACATAACTGATCACATTGCAGAGCTCAGACCAGGGAAAACTGTTAGTTCAATAATTCACTATGTCTGTTTAAACAGACACATGAGCTGGCCTGAGCATCCTTTAGTCTTGAGATGCAGCATCTTTTCATGTGTCTGAGAGTTAAAATTGCCTGAATAGGGAGGTGGTGAGTGGCCAGCCCTCCATGTGTGTTTGGGAAAAGCAAGCCCAAAATTGACACCCAGAAGACCTAGCTTTTAGGAGCAGGGCCATGTGCCCTTCAACTCATAAAGATAACCCTCCCTCACCCACACATCTGTTGCCTACACCCCAGCTCTTGCATGCATAAATAAATAAATCTCTAAAACAAAGAAAAATCTTAGCAAGTGAATTGACCCAGAGAAAGGACTGTTCCCTTAGGAGGCTGAAAGAGAATGGTAGCATTCCAAGTGGGGTCAATTTCCTCATTCAGATGTAAATAATAATGTAAATATAGGTGAGAAATTTTACTTTGAAGTTTAGCTTTGGTACAAATAGGATGGTAAGGGAGGATGGATGAAAGCTGATAGTGAAAAACAGGAAATAGTCACAGATAAATAATTTTTAAAGATGGAAGAAGAGGCTAGAAGCACCTGCGGAATTCATTTGCCTCCCATCTACAATCAGTTCTCATGGGCTCCTATAGAGGGCGCATTTTCAGAGGTGATGCATTCATCTGAGCCATTTATTTGTTGCATATTTTAAAGAGAAATTCTCCATGTCATCATATAGATACATATATACATGTGTGTGCACGTGTGTGTGTGTGCATGTGTGTGTGTGTATTGCCAACAAAAACAAAGTTTTCCATAGTGGTACATGTTCAATTGACATAAGTTTTAAACTTAAAATAATTGTAGGTGAATACTACAAATTATCAATGGAAGTGACAGCGTGTTCCAAGCTGAGACTTTAAAAGACATGGTGATTTTCTTTCTTTATATATATATATATATATATATATATATATATATATATATATAAAATTATGTATAATATATATATAATTATACATATTTAATTTATTTATGTATGGAAGAACCTGGGGTGTAGGCCAGAGGTGAATGGGGGGGGCGGTGAGAGGATTCACCAGAGACAGAGTGGGGAGCAGAACTGGATCAACTGAAATACACTGCTGAGAGGAGCAGCAGATGAGAGAGGAGAGGTCTGCTGCGCCATGTGGGTCAGCTGCCTGGCCGGGGATTGAACTCAGGTCACAGCTATTACAGCGCTAAGACTTAACCCCTAGGCCACCAGGCAGGCCCCATGGCAATTTTCTTGTAGTCCTCAGGTTCTCAACATACTTTTTCTTCACCATCACCTGAGCATGACCTAGGTTCAATGTCTCAGAGTTCAGCGTCCCAGCATCTCAGAGTGGAATTCCCGTGGAGCAGAAATGAACAAGCCTTGTCCTTAAACCAAGCCTAACTGAACCCAACAAATCACCAGTCATAGCTGAAGCATAAACATGTGAGCAAAGAACAAATACCTTGGAAGGTTGGTAGTTACACAGTATCACTGCAGCAAAATCCAACCAACACAAGTTCCAAATTGAAGATACTTCATAAAATATCTAGGAGAAATTCCACTCAGCTGATAACTGCACTCAAATTCCCAGTATCCAGAGGGGAGTAGACCAGTTTAGAACCTTCCCCTACTTCAACCTGAATGTGGCCTGCACATTGCTGACAGTGCTACGTGCTATGTGATTTGAAGCCCAGAAATCAGAATGGCTCCCACAAAAGCTATAATCTAGGCAACTCTGGATAACTGTTTACTGGTGTTAGTTCTTTTCTTTAATATATCTTTTTTATTTATATCTTTTACATTATAGTGTATTCCCCCTCTGTTACTCACCACCAATTCACCCATGAACCGTCACCATAATTTCTTGTGCTCTTTTCTCCCCCATTTTGAATCCTTATGCTCCCCCTCCCTTGCTGAATGTCTCTCATTTATGGTTGCCTGCTTCCACTGCTAATATTTATAGGCTCACTGCTAAGTCTTTTAGATATACTATTTAATTTAATACCCAAAACAACTAAATGAGATCGTTTTTGCTATCATCCCCATTTTATAGAAATTAAAGCTCACAGCGGCTAAGTAACTAAAACCACACAAATAAAAGCAGGGGGCCTCCCTGGTGGTGCAGGGGTTAAAGTCTCAGTGCTATTACACTATTGCCAGCCATGTGTTCAATCCCCAGCCAGGGAGCTTCCCACATGGAGCACACAGCAGATCTCTCCTGTCTCTCCCGCTGCTCCCCTCAGCAGTGCATTTCAGTCAATCAGCCTGTTCTGCTCCCTGCTCTGTCTCTGGTAAATCTTCTCATTCCCCGTACCTCTGGCCTACACCTCAGTTCTTATATGCATAAATACATAAAAATTTTAAAAGATCTTTTGATAAACACACAAATATAAACAGTGGAGCTGAGTCAAACACTGATTGCGACCTCCAGAGTGTGTTCACTGCTCCCTTGTGGGCTCCATGGAGCTCACACAACTCTGCTCACACTCCCAACCCCGTATCCAGTCCACTCCTGCCCTCCCGATTCAGGAAACTGATGAAGTTTGAGGAGCCTGCACGTCAGCCAACTCCATATATTGTCTTGAATGTAAATAAACTCCATGGTGTGGCCTGGCATGAGGCGGGAAGGTGGGTCCTGACCGAGGAAAGGGCCTCCGGGCCACACCAGCCTGTGGGCTGCAGCTGGCGGCTTCCTTATTTTGGTGGCTTCTCACAAAAGCCCACAGCTATTTCTTTTTTCTTTTTTTCACCATGAACTTTCTTTCCTTTTCCCAGAAAGGCTGTGTTTCTTATTTCTTCTCTTTAGATACTCAATATCCTTTGCCCCCACTTCCTTCTTACCACTCTTGCAACTTTGTGTATTTTCCTTTGGTTTATAGTCTTTGCTTTTACTACCCTCAAAATTCCTCAAGGGCTTCTAAAGACTTTTTATGTTTCTTCCATCTCCTCAGGATGCAATGAAAGGCATATTTCATTCAGGTGGATCCAACACTGTAGTTGGAAAGGAAACAATTCCTTCTGAAATTATTTAAGAAAAAGAAAAGTCAAATTTCTGGGTTAGAAAGGTAATACATGCTCATTGTAAAAAAATTGGAAAATATAGATAAGTAAAATCAGTATAAAGCCACTCATAATTCCTTCCCTTGACATTAGTACTTTTGTTAATATGTTAATATTTTCAAACATTTCCTGCTGGTCTCTTAAATACATTTTAACATAATCATGATTTTACAGTACATGAAATTTAGTACTTTGCTTTCTCACTTAATATTACAATGTAAACATTTTTTCCAATCCACAAAAATTAGGGAAGAGTGCTTGCCAAAGCATGCTAAGGACCACTGGTCTCTAAAAATATCCCCTCAAAATAGGGAGACCATGTCAAACACATTTAGAGGACAATGCATATGATATGGCCCCATCTTAGCAATTCAAAATGCATATTGGCTTATTTAAATATCTGGAAAGTTGTGCAGTAAACAAATCTGTTTCATTTTATTTACCCAGCATTCTGCATACATTTTACTGGAGGGGTACCAACTGTTAATGTCCCACCAAAGTAGTGTTTGTGGAGTCGGGGGTCTAAATTGTCCTAGTGGGGATTTCTAATTGGGTGCTCCTTAAACTTCTCACTTAAAATCAGTTGGACCCAAAGCTTGAAACACAAGACGTTTTCATTAACCCTGAAGAAAAATCTACTTGAAGTTAAAAGAAAAGATGCAAGTCTATGGTCTTGCAGTTTCAATTCAGATTCCTAGAGAAGAAAAATATAATAGCTCATCAACCCATTTCAGTTTGTTTCTGACAATCACCAACTGCCAGCGCTCTGCTGGGTCCCTTCTTATTTTGGCCTCATTACACTCCTACTAGTACATATTATTGTGCCATTTTCTAGGTGGGGAAAGTGGAGTTGAGAGAGTGCGAGAGACTGATTCAAGCTTATAGCTGGTGAGCAGCGGAGCAAAGGTGAGAAGCCAGGGCTCTGTCTGAGACCACGAGCTTCCCTGGGCATCAGCATTGCCTCCCAGTACTTTCATCCCTAGCACCAGACGTGAAAGTTTTCTATCTGGAATTCAAACCAGTGGTCCAGAGCTAAAAGGTTTCATCTCCAAATCATTAGCCATCTCCTCGTCGTTTAATCATGCCCTAGCTCAGGATTAATCTTTTTCATTCTTATCGTCTAGCAGTATCTTCCTCTGAATGCATCTCATGTTCCTGCATATTTGGATCATAAGCTAAATCTCTCTTTCTGTCTCATACAGTAAAATAACTTCACTTATTGAATTTCATCCCTTTTATCGGGTGCAACAGAAGACTGTTGGGAATGAAAATCAGGCATGCATTTTCAGGTAGAATACTGAGCAGCAAATCACAGACCATCTTCCCTTTAAAGGAGAGGAACTAGAAACAGACTTGGTGTGTTCCATGGGTTCCTGAGGGAAAGATACAGAAAAGGAAATGAGAATTTGTTGAATGCCACAAGTTCAATGCTCTCCATGTGTTACCTTAATTAATCTGTAAAGCCATCTAGGAAATAGTTACCATTATACCAATTGCACAGATGAGGAACCTGAAAGTCAGTAATGAAACTGCTTGCCCAGGTCCATGCAGTAGAAATGGAGCCATCCAAGACAGGCAGGAGGTCTTTCTGAGCTTAAAACCACGTAAGTCACATTTTGGTCATGGTGGTTGTCACTTCCATCTCCTATTTCCAAGACAAATGGCTCCAGACATAACCCCTGGCGGAGGAAAGTTTGTTCTCTACTGAAATGTCATAATATAACTGGTCGCTCTAATAGTCCTGGATTATTCCTAATATTCTGACGAAACTATTAAAAACCCCACTATATTCTTAAAATTATTCCAACTTGGAATGATAAATTGTAAGGTGTTTTCAAGTTGAATGGATGGGTCCACCCCTCAGGAGCAGAGAACAATGGCAAAAATCTAAGGGAAAATGCAGCTACCAGAACAAACACTCTTTAGAAACTACAGGCCAAGGTCCATAGTTAAAGTCTTACTGCTTCTCCAAGACTGCTCTTCTCATCATCCCTTACCTATTCCCTGGCGTAAGTAGCAACAAACCAGTTGAAATGAAAATAATCAGTGAATTTGTTTCCAGAGTTCCCAAAGCAACATTTCACCGCAAACCAACTAGAGGGAAGTACAGTAATAGGAGTCAGGCTGAAGACCACCTTGGGCCTGAGAAGGAGCCTTTGGCTAAGATGGAGAAAATCAGGACAGGGATCTGCCTCTCAGCCCTGGAGCAACTGGAGAGATGCAGAGAAACTAGGTGAGAATTCTGTTAGGTGGCCTGGCACAGAGCAGGGGCTGGGTGGGAGGGACCAGGCAAGCGTGCACAGAGGTTACTGTCAGAGGAGGATTAGCAGGCTTGAGGCCTGCGGTCCTCGTGACCCTTGAGTCCAGCCCAGGTGAGGCCAGCAAAGCGGAAACAGCCATACGGGCATGAAAAGGCATGAGAAGATACAGGTAAAGACAGGGTAGTGGTCTCTATTTGCAGATGATATGATAATATATATACAAAACCCTAAAAAATCCATAGAAAAACTACTCAAAATAATAGACCAGTTCAGTACAGTAGCAGGATACAAAATCAATGCACAAAAATCAATAGCCTTCCTATATGCAAACACCCAATCTGAAGAAGAAATTAAGAAATCCATCCCCTTCAAAATTGAAACAAAA
>PVIJ01013713.1:0-43934 GCA_004024925.1 Scalopus aquaticus | reverse complement strand
TGGCCAACAGGTACATGAAAAAATGTTCAACATCACTTATAATCAGGGAAATGCAAATTAAAACCACAATGAGATACCACCTCACCCCAGTGAGAATGGCGCACATTAATAAAACAGGCAACAACAAATGTTGGCGAGGATGTGGAGAAAAAGGAACTCTCCTACACTGCTGGTGGGAATGCAAATTGATCCAACCACTGTGGAAAGCTGTATGTTGTTTCCTCAAGCTGCTAGAAATGGAACTTCCATATGACCCAGCAATACCACTACTGGGAATATACCCAAAAGACACAAAAACACTAATCCGAAAGGATATATGCACCCGCATGTTTATTGCAGCACTGTTTACAATAGCTAAGGTATGGAAACAACCCAAATGCCCAAAAATAGATGACTGGATCAAGAAGATGTGGTTCATATACACAATGGAATACTATTCAGCATTCAAAAAAGACAAACACATGCAATTCGCAGCAACATGGATGGACCTAGAGGGGATCATGATCAGTGAAATAAGCCAGAAAGAAAGAGAAAATTATCCAATGGTTTCACTTATAACAGGAATATAGGGGAGCCAAATAAGAAAGCGACATTCAGCAGAGAAGGAGGGGAGGGGGAGGGCTCAAAAGGGGGGAGGAGGGGAGCATGGAGGACTGTGGTGATGGCTCCACGGGTGAACAGGTGGTGGTAACTTATGGGGAATACATAATAATGTAAAAGATACGAATAACAAAAATAAATATTATATTAAAAAAAAAAGAAAATATACTGTGTTCAGTGGTCTGCATGTGAAGACACAAAGATGTATGCTGGCACACCTTGGCCTGGGCCATGCCAGGAACCTAAACTTGTAAATGACCAGACATTTTTAGGACTTGATTTCTATGTCCTGACAAATGGTGGAATTTTTAATGGCATGCGTCTTATGAAAATTAATGTCAATTAATTCCATTCTATTTTAAACTGGGGGTGCCTGGGTCATTCTGTAAGATTACCTAGTCCTGTAATGTAAGCCCATTGAGAACTTGTTTTTGTAATGCCCTGCCTGGAGCGAGCATATGATTCACGGATCACTAGCAAGGGTAGCATGTCATCAGCCTGCCACCACCTGAGACTGGGTCTTTGAAGGGCCTTGTTATCAGACAGCAAATGGGACCTGCGGCTTCTTTAAGAGATGTGGAACCAAGGACTTTCAAACCAACAGTCCCAAATAGCCTAGTTGGGTGACCCATTTTCTCTTCTAAAGCTATCCTTGCCCATAGGCCAGAGGCAGGTAGTGGACTTTGATTTTTGGCCTCTGTTGAATTCATTAGAATTGAACATTACAAATTAGCACCTAAGATCTGGGATGACTCAAGCATAGTGCATAAACGTTGTTCCAGCTGCAACTTACGAGCAAAGAGGAGCGAATGTGCTACCGTTTACTAAACACCTACTATTATACCAGGTATTTTGCCTGAGTTGGCACAGGTATTTTGTGTGAGGAAGATCGTATTGTGCCCAGTTTTCAGGTGAGGAGGAATCGAGGCTCAGGGAGGCAAAGTCACTTGTGTGTGTCTGTACAGGCACGAAATGCAACACACTGGGATTTGGATCCAGGCCTGTGACTTTAAAGCCACACGCTGAACTGGACTCTCTCTTCCAACTCTTCTCTGAAATACAAGATGGGATGACAATACTTTCTCAGGGATTAAGAGGAAGGGGGGACTGGAAGGAACAAGGGGATGCAAAGGATGGTGGTGGGGAAAAAACAAAAACAACGAAATACCGATGTATTACGTGACTATTGACTTTCCTCTTTCATTTGCTTGACCCTGTTTCCTCGTGTAAGTAGGCACAAGTCTTGCTGCGTTTCTTTATCGTACAGAGTGCTTATACATCCATATATATATATATTCAACTCTAAACCAAAATTATTTTGAAAAAGTGAAGGAAAAAAGCCAATATTTTCCTAAGGATTATTTGAGATATCCAGTGAGATAAAAGATCTGAAATGGCGTTGGAATTGCTAATAAAGCTTTGCAGAATGAGAGGGGTTATCAGGAGATGGCAATCTGCCCAGCATCTCTGTGCGACTTTCTAGAGTTGAAGGAAATCTGGATGTCCTGGAGTTTGCACCTTTGCCCCTGGTGAGAGGAATTCGTGTCCTGGCGCAGATTCTGAGGAGGCTACTGGTCCTGCTCGCCTGTGCTATCTTCCTGGGTGTGGCCTCCCTGTGGTGTAGCTAGGAGGGGTGAAGGGGAGAATACCAGCCGTCCATCCGTGGGTGCAGGACCCCAGAGGTTCTGCTTGCACTGTGAGAAGTCATGCATGCCTGTGTTTCTAGTTGTGCTTTAGCATGTACCTCATTTTCCCTCCTTTCTTTCTCATGTGTTTCAGAGACTGAGCTGCTTCTCCGCATAAAGGACATCAATCACTTCTTAATGCAAGACATTGCCTTCCTATCTGGTAAGCGGACCTTTTCATATATTTGGACCAGATGTACGTATGAATTAATTAGCAAAGTTAGTTTGGTCCTTATATAAGTGGTGCGCTCTCTCTTTCTCTCTATATATTTTTTCAGCACTGCTTAAGAAAATAGTTATTTATGCATTGTGCATGAAATTGCTGGAGAAATGGGCTGGAGAATAATCAGAGGTTTTATATATGTGATTAAAACCAATCTGACTGCCCGCATACATTTGACTTTCAGACCAGTCTTCAGAAATCCGAGGCAGGGGAGGCTGGGTGAGCATGTGGTGACAGAGCTGGCTTATTTGCGTGTCTTCTTACCACCGTAGCTCTGATGACTTAAACGCTTATTACACATGCAGTCAAGTCACCCTAATCAAGCAGCATGTGTTGAGTTTTAGGATTTCAGTTACACATGAGAAAGCAAGCTTACTTTCCTAAAGGAAGGTGTCTGTATTTTTTGATGTATACACATTTGTATATTGTTTGTAAAGAGGTGATGAAATGCATGTAGCATCAGCTATACCATCTTGACTATGAACTTACACTTCATTGGCTTCCATACATGCACACTGTGGTGCGCCCATCACCACTACTCACCCATTAAAGGATAATTCCCATTCTTCTCCCCATTTGCAGCCTTGGCAACCACCATTCCACTTCCTGTCCTAGGGATTTTACTCTTTGAGGTACCTCACAAATGGAATCATACCGTATTTGTCTTTTTGTGACTGGCTTATTTCATGTAGCATAATGTCCTCAAGGACCTTCCATGTGACATGTGATATAGCATGTGACAGGACCGCCTTTTCAAGGCTAAGTAATATTCCATTGTAGACCACATTTCATTTGTCCAGTCATCCACCAATAACTACTTGGGTTGCTTCCATTTTTGGCTGTTGTGAATAATGCTATTCAATAGTGTTCCATATGTTTACAGATACAACATTGCAAACCACCTTCTCTTTTTAGCTTAGTCAGATAGCTAGAGAAAATTTTGCTTAAATACAAGCAAATTGTTCTCAGGTATGAGAGTAATTTGAGGTCTACCATTAAGCGTATCTGTTACATTAAACAGATAAGGAAAATTTACCAGTACATGTCTTGTTTGCGTGAAATGAATGCTTCCTAGGTGTTGAGAGTAGAAGAAATGATCTCATTCCTTTTTTTTAAAATCTCATTCCTTTTAAATAGTTTAATTATTGCTCCCAAAATGATGACGTACATGCTCAGTTTAGTGAAAAAGCATTTACTTTATAGATGATCCTAATTGGACACTTCAATCTTGCCTCCACTTTAATGATTATAATTAGTAGTAATTGTGAATTAGTGGTGATTTAATTAATGTGGATTTATGTTTTGTTTTATTAGTGTTATAAATGTGTGGCATACTGTCATTCTTGAGATTCAGGAATTTTTTTTTTATTCATTAGTGTTTTTCAAACTCATTTCCAAATAGTCCGTCCTTGGCCTTGCTTCTCCCCGTCAGCCTCCTCCACACTTTCCTTCCTTATCTGCTTTTTGTATATGCTTTCTTTTGAAGAAAGGGTTCCCAATGGAAAAAATAATTTAAACCTCCCAGTTTGTAAAATTAGTATTTTCTTGGTTCTTTCTTCATAGTATTACTAGTTAGTTTAGCTCTTGTACCTGTAGTTTATAGATTAGTCACTGGTGATGATTTACCTGTATATGAACCTCCCTTCCTTCCTTTGATGGACTTATGGTCTGTCCTTAACTAGAGTGCTTACCAGCTTGGCAATCAACCGTTATTGTATATGCTACAGTATATGTTACATATTACTGTTAGTACTACTTCTACCCTTACTCTACCTATAGAGGCTCTTTGTTTAATGATTTGCTAAATGTCTTGGTCAGAGTCGTACAGTTTTTCCTTTGATATCCTTTAGCATACTCGGGTAGATGTCCTCATTCTCAGTGATTTTTTATCTCCATCATGTTCTTTTAAGTCTAGAATTTTATATAGTGAAGATTGATCATCATTTGATTTAATACTTTGATTCTAAAGAGAATTTGGGAATGGTAACTCTCCTTCAAGTTTTCTTTGGTAAAGATGAGGGCAAAAACTGAATTTGATATTTTTCCAAGTGTACTAGAGAAGAGGGTCTGTTCTTTTGCTGGATGTACTGTTCTATACATTTCAATTAGGTCATGCTTGAGAGTGTTGTTCAGATGTACTATATCTTTGCAAATTTTCTGTCTGCTTGTTCTATGAATTATTGAAAGCAGTGGTAAAATTTCTGATTAAAATTGTAAATGTATCTATTCCTCATGCACAACTCATCAGTTTTTGTTTCATGTATCTTGAGGTTCTGTTATTAGGTACATAAGCTTTTAGGATTATATGTCCCCTTGATGAATTTGCCAATGATTCATCATCAAATGATTTTCTTAATATCTAGTAATACTCTTGACTCCAATATCTACTTTGTCTAAAATTAGACAGCTTCCCTTTGACTAATATTAGCAGGGTATATCTTTTTTTCATCCTTTTCCTTTTAATGCATTTGTGCCTTTTTACTTAAAGTGTGTTTCTTGTAGGCAGTATATAATGGGATCTTGAATTTTTTATCCAATTAAATAATCTCTGACTTTCAATTGGGATGTCAAATCCTTTATACTTAAAGTGATGATTCCTAGGGCTGGGTTTAAATTTACCATCTTCTTTATTTATTTTCTATTTTTTCCCATTACTTCTTTGTTTTTATTTTCTCTCCTTTGAGCTTTCTATTGGATTGTTTTTATCATTGCATTTTTGTCTCTTTTGACATTGTCATATTTTTATGGCACACTGAATGGTTACATCTTTACTCAAACTCAAAGAAGGACAACTAAACCTATGAAAAAATTCAAATGCCACCCTACAACTTTACCCTAAAATAATCTCCAGATTTCCAATTAGCACTAAGTATTGACTGAGCACCTCCTGTGTGCTCAGCTATTAGGCTGGCAATAGAGGTCTCAGCTATCAGGCTGGCAATAGAGGTCCTAGTAGCTGTGAGGTCCACCTCTGTGCTTACCTGTCTTCCATTTTCAATATTTCATTTCATCTAGGCTGTACACACACTGAATTTTTACCCACAGAGAACCTGTCATCTTTATTTCTTTGCATTAGTAAGATTCCTATACCATTGCTGCTGTTACTGCTTAATGTTGTTTCTTCTGCGAATCCATCAGAACATTGCCATTCCTTGTAGTTTGTGTTGCATATTCTTTCATGCTTAGTATGACTCCAAGTGGTTGATGATATCAAGTTTTCCACTTGATGACAAGTCATCAATTGCCCATTTTGAATTTAGGCTCATAGCATTGGTAAAGAAACAATTATTTCCCAATACCCTTGGTTGTACAATTTGAGGGGCCAGTTCTATTTTAGCTTTATGTATTATACGTAGTCCAGGAAAATTTCTTCTATGTTCACTCATCTTTTCCTTTTCTCTCTCTTTTCTTTCTCTCTGCCTTCATTTAGAAGTCACTGTGCCACTTTTTAAACTTAGTCAGGAACATGGTGCCATTTTGGTTTACGTGGAGATCGTCATCCTTATAAAAGTTCCATTGATCCAAAACTGTCTTTTGATTGTCCTCCTCAGATCTAAATCTTCCTTCTTGTATTGTTGTCACATGAATTGATGACTCAGTTGATTTTTTTTGTACTATTTTAGGGGGTCGTGGAAAAGACAATGCATGGATCATTACATTTCCAGAAAATTGTAATTTCAGATGTATACCGGAAGACGTGATAGCAAAAGTGCTGACTTACTTGACTTCTATTGCGAGGTATGGCATTTTGTTTGTTTTCTGTCAGCTACCAGTTTACATGTTTTTAGTGTCACTGATATTATTGTAAATGATCATACGGCACAACTTCAGGGTAGATAAGAAATAAAACTTAGAAGGAGGAGCTGACAGATACCTAAAGTGCTATAAAAATTATGCTGAGAATCTGAAAGAGTTGGGGGGAGATCTAGAAGTGTTTGTTCCCATGAAGAAGAACAATATAGGTTGAAAGATGATGATCACACTTAAAGTCTTTTAATTTGCCTAAAAGGGAATTTACTAGCCAAGAATAAGGACAGCTATTGTTCATTTCTTTCAAGGATAAGAACACTGAATGATAATAGATTCAAAAGTGATATTGGATTAGGAGGAACTTCTTCATATTGGAAATAATTTGAGATTAGAATACTTTCAAAGGAAAAATTTTGAAAGCTTAAAGATTTTATTTAGGTCAAAGACAAAATTTTAAGGGAAATATTTAAGGGAAATATTTTCTAATTACTAACCTTGAAGACTAAGAGGACCCAAAACCAGGATGATAAAATTATAAAGTCTCATAAGCAAAAATCAAATCCCAGAAAATATAAATTTACAGTGCATCCATTGAAGCTTAAAAATGGTCTTTTGAGGTGAAGTAAAAGTTTTATTATCCATCAAGTTGCCGTCCTTGAAATAATAGTCAAGGCGGCGGCTCCCCTCTAAGACTGTGACTATGCAGGGGCCTCTCTAGTTTTCCTTCTCCTTTCCCAATAAACCTGTCCTTTAAAAAAAAAATAGAAACAGATATTTAACTGTGTTTTGGAATGAGTGGATGGACTGTTGCTTTGTGGTGGATTGCCCTTGAAAACTGTGACGTCATGAAGGACCCACATACACGATTATTATAGCATTCCACGTCCATTTCGGTGATCTATGTGCTTTACACTGTATAAAAATGCCCATTAGAAGAAGATTGGGATTAGTGCTGAGAAAGAAATTTTAACGAGTGAGTAGTGGAATATGGAGTAAAACTGGTTTTCCAAGGTAACATTTTGTGGTAGCTTTCCAAATCCAAATCTGTCTTTAGTCAAGATATCAAGATAATCAGAAGTAAGGACATATCTAGCAAATGTGGATTATTGCTGAGGAAAACACTATTCTTATCTTGCAGACAAAATGGATCTGACTCCCGGTTTACCATTATTCTTGATCGAAGACTGGATACATGGTCTTCTCTCAAAATCTCTCTCCAAAAAATCTCAGTAAGTACTGATGTATTCCATGGTGGTAGTGCATTGTTTCATGTCCTTTCGTCTGTTGTTGAGGGTGGTACAGATTATTTGGATACTTATGGAGACAAGAGGAGTAGGTGGAATGGTGAGCTGGAAAGTAGGAAAAATTGGTAGAGGGAAGTAAGTTAAATAAATAAACAAACCTAATGGGAAAGTATGAGTACTTAGGAGTAAGAAGATATTCATGGGTCTCTCTGCTGTTCTAAGCAAGGCAAGCTTTTATGGGAACTTTCCAGAAATGGAAATGACTGTGTTAGATGTTGCATACTCATTGTTTATATGAAGAGGTGTACAGAAGACAGTTCAAAACAATAGTCAGTAACCCAGCTCTGGATTATCCAGAATCAGCACTTCTGAAACATTTTGCTCTGTATCCTTCTGGTCTCTTACCTAGGGTTGGTGTCAGGTGGTGAGTCCCCTACACGTTGACAGACGTATCTCCCTTATTGCAAGCTCGTCCTCCCAAGGAATCAGCCTCCTAAGACCCAGACAGTCGCAGTAGTTTCCCTAAAGGAAGCAGTATGAGAGATGCAGTCCTTCCCACAGCTGAGATGTTCTTTTGACATGAGTAGGCTGGCCTGGATCTAGTGGCATTTTCTGACACTTCCCTTTCACAGAAGAGAAGAGAGGTGAAGACTCCACAGCCTCCTGCACTTGGCGAGATGGGGACTATGGACGTAACACATGGTACCCTTCTGTCTCATTAGAGCAACTGGGAATCAAAATATTTTTTCCCTTGAGAGGCCAACATCATCAGTCATCTGAAATTCTCACTTTGTCTCCTGACTGACACAGGAAGCCATGTCCACTAGCAGAAGTTGATTCAGTGGCGAAGAGAAGATAAAAATCTAGGTCGGACTTCTTAGCTAGAGTTCTTTTTGCTATACTAACTTGCTAAGCAGTGTAAAAACTATCCTGGCACTCACATGTAAGATGAATGAGATCATTGTTCTTTTCACACCCAACATGAATTACTCCTCCTTTTGGGCAAGTCTGCAAAGTTGGTTTTTTGTTATTTCTTTAATAGAGCTGTTTAATCATTAGCAATGGTCAGAAGTCAATACTAACTTCACATGGGTTACTAGAACAAAATAGCAAAACCTTGACTTTGTGTATATATACTTTTGTTTTTCCAAAAGCATTCACATTTATTCAGTAACATTGAGTCTCTCTTTCCTGATTAAGTATTGGAAGCTGGTATCCTTATAACTGTCTTAGAGATGAGGGAATTACATTGATATACACTCTTTGGAAAGGTAATATGATTAATCCAAGGTCAAATAGCTAGGGAACAAAAAGAGAGCAAAATTTTTGGCCAAAATTATCTGCTTGACTAATTTTCATTGAGTGACTATTTGGCAATGCCATCAGGTTTTTGACAAAGTTTTACTTTTATTAATCAAATAGGTTGTTTGGAACAAGGGCCTTGTCTTTCCTAAAAAATATATGTATATAAGATCCCATCTTGATGCTGTTGAATTGGGGTCAACAGAGGAATGATGACTTGTTTCTTGTTCCCTTGATGGTTTCCTAGGGGAATTCAGAACCACCTCAGCAGGGAGCTGTGCCCTGAGGGTCCATTTATTCTCATAACTGCCAAACTGGTGGTGCTGGGCAGAAGTTTAGGGTACAGGTGTTGACCAGTACCTGCCCATTGATTATTTTGTGTTGTTTCCTTTTTAAAAAAGATTTATTTATTTATGCATACAAGAGCTGGGGTGTAGGCCAGAGGTGGGGGGTGGGTGGGTGAGAGAATTCACCAGAGACAGAGTAGGGAGCAGAACAGGCGAATCTGCTGAAGTACACTGCTTGGGGGGGGGGCAGCGGGGAGGCAGGAGAGGTCTGCTGTGCCATGTGAGTCAAATCCCTGGCCCCTGGCTGGGATGGACCTGCAGATAGCTTCGTAGTGCTGAGATTTAACCCTTTGTGCCACCAGGGAAGCCCCTGTGTTGTTTCCTTTTAACATTCTAAATATTTCTACTTTTGGTCTAATTTCTGTATCCAGAACCAAGAGCACATCAGTTCTATCTTAACCATTAATATCCATTGTACACTATTTGCAATAAAGGTAAATACTGATTACAAGAAAATTTCAAGAGTAAAAGTTGCCTTAAGACAGGATTTCTGCTGAAAATTGCCATTACCTAAATAGTCGTAACTTTGGTATATTATTTTAAGTGAATGCTATGAAATAATTTTACAATTCAATTTGAAGACCTGATTTTGTAGACTCCAAAATAAACTATGCAGGTATATTGTACTTCATAATTAATCAGAGGAGTCGCAAGAATTTTTGTTTTTTAGTTATACATTTGGGAGAAATATTAATTTGGAAGAGAATCCCAGTTAAGAAAATTGGTCTGTTCCGTTTTCTCTAGATTATCATCTGGACCGAATTTTAACCAATGATTAACCTTTCATGAGGCTTAAACCCAGAATAGAATTTAATATAAGCAAAAACAGAACTGAATTTTAAGTTACAGACCAGGGTAGCACAAGGATAAAGGCATCCGTTAATACTACCTTCACAAAGATTCTTAGCATTCCACCTTAAAAAGCAAACTGCGCAGAAGAGAAAGCCAGTCCCATCAAGCCCCTAGGAAGAGTCGTGTTTTTTTTTTTCCCTTCTTTCATTCCTAGGATATGCCAGATCTTGAGCAGTCCAACACAAGCTAATCCATGAGGTTCAATCAGGCTAAGTAATTGGGGGGATGTGTCAGCTCTGAATTACAATGAGCAGCAGGGAAGGCTCTGTCAGCTGACTAATCAGGGATAGTGGGGTTTTTTGCAGAGCTGCCACCGTGGGTAATGGAAGCAGCTTCGGTAGCTTTGTTTAATAGAGATTTTTGGCTGCCGCTTTTAAATACTACCCAAGAAGCAGCTCATATTTCATCAATGTTGCATTGACAATTGGAAAAGAAGAGTGTTATTGTGTATAGGCGAGATGGCAGAAGCAAATCCCCCGAGAGGCAAGATGAGGTTCAGAAGGAATGCGGTAAGGGCTCTGCCTGCAGTCCTGGAAAGCCTGTTCCCAAGTTCAAGTGCAGGGATGCTGCAGCATGGTGCTATAGCACAAACTGCTGAACGGGGCTTTTAAGGACAGATGGAGAATGGAGACTGGTGTTTGCATGGATTGCATTGATGTTGTTACTGTGATATTGACATAGGAAAATGTACAGGAGTCAAGGAGGTAGAATATAATTTCGGAATCTAAATGTGATCAAGTTTATGAGGAAGCACAGCTAGTCATGTTACTTGCGTCAGCCTGTACGAACAGTTTTGAACCGTTTGGCAGAGTAGCTTTAAATCACGAGTTAATATCTAACAAAAGGATGCATCCTTTTTTTCATCGTGGTCCAGCAGAGGATGAGACCACACATAGGGCCTGGAGACGACTTCATCAGCTTTTAAAAAGACAGCCCTTCCTGGGTGTTACTGTATAGATGAAATGATTTTAAAGTCTGTAATGATTTGAAATATTTCTGGTTTCAGTTCTTCTCTAGTCTGAAACTTTAAAGAGGCAGGAGTCCAGCCTGTTGATAACTTTTTTTTTTTTTTAAGAAAAAATGGTGACTTACTTCATGATCTACTAGAATTTAGAAATCTCTCCTTTTGGATATATTTAAGTACTTTTTAACAAAAAATTTCCTTCGTTGCTTTACGTGTATGCTAAATTCCCAGCACTTTTTTAAAACAACATTTAGATGTATTGTGACACTAACTAGTTTAATAACTAACTTGTAATCAGTGCAGTTTTTATACCACTGTCTGTCTTTCAAAGCTTAAGATATTATTGATGTTATGATTTAAAACATAGTACTAACTCATTAAAACAAGACAACGCACACAAAATAGGAGAGTAAAAGTCAGCTGGAGGAAAAAAAAATGACATTTGGAAACGAAAGGCAGATAAGGAAAATAAGCCAGTAAGAATTTTATTGTTGTTGAATGACACTGAACACAAATGGGTGAGTAAATAATTTATTTTCTAATACAGTTCTTAGTACAGAAAGATATTTTTAAAATTATCTTGAGAAGATGGGTCTTTTTTTTTTTTTTAATTTATACATACAAGCTGGGGTACAGGCCAGAGGCGTGGGGCGGTGAGAGGGTTCACCAGAGACAGAGTGGGGAGCAGAACAGGCAGATCAGAAATACACTGCTGAGGGGAGCAGCGGGCGAGGCAGGAGAGGTCTGCCGCACCATGTGGGATTCTCCCCGGCCGGGCGTCGAACTTGCGTCACCGCTGCCAACAGCTCCACAGCGCAGCGCTTAACCGCTGCGCCACCGGGGAGGCCCGAGAAGATGGGTCTTTACGTTTTGATAAAATTGTGTCTTCAGCTCTATGTGTGATTTTGTATTGGGAGAATAAGTGCTTCAGACTTTTAACAGATAATTTGTGGTGCACAAGAAGTTTGGCATGTGTGCTTTGCAAGATTGGGTCCTACTCACAAGAGTACTTTTGTTATCAAAAGTAACCAACTTCAGCTTTCAAAAAGTTCCTAATCCCTTTCTGTAAACATAGGTGTTTTCTCATGAGGAACTTAGTTTCGTGTTTGTACACACGTGAATGTACGCACAAATGCAGCATACAACGACTCACTGAAAAGACCTATTTAGGACTGTGCTTCAGATACTGTGGCCTCTAAAGACAAATAACCAGTGGGCTCAAGGAGCTCTCTGTCTACTAGAGAAGGTAGGGCATGTTCACTAATATCAAAAGCGTGTCTAGCTGGTGGGGAAGGCCTGATAAAGGAGATGACATTTGTTTGGCCCTTGTGCAGGCGCATATGTTTCTGCTTCCTTTCTCCATTTTTCTCTTAAATGAATTACTTTAAGTGGCCCCTAGGAACAACTATCTACAAATGAAGTTGATTGGATTAAGCCCATCATCCAGAACTATAGTGGAAGACAGACTTGTTCTGCTTACATGGTTAGAACTTGACCATATAGAAAAACTTGAAACTCAGCTGGTGACGCAATACTTTGACCTTGAGAGATCTCTGCAGTTGACCTTAAAAGATCTCTGGAGTTGTGCTGCTTCTGGTAGCACCTGAAAGAATTGTCTAGTGTATTTAAAATCCAAAGAGAGGTTTTAAACCCTCTTACTCCCTCTTACTTGGTGGAGATTGCAATGGCTGTGGTCAAGTTGGGATGTGGGGAAGAGTATAAATTAGTGTCAAGAAGAGCAAACCACAAGGAAGGGGTCATCCGGGGACTCTTCTTTCCATGCGGTAACTTGGAAAGTGGACAGGATGTACTCTTTCAGGATGGAGTGGGGGGAGAGGGCAGAAGTAGCTCCTGCCATTGAAAACACTTCTGTCTAGCGTGAGGGCCCGAGATTTTCTCTAGTGAATTCTAAAGAGATGGGGTGGACCTACCAAGGTCAGTCATGGCAGCACCTGCTGGTGCTGGCATTATGTTCTGGTATATGATAGGAAGTCATGATAGTTCCATTCCAAGTGCACCACGATGCACAGTTTTCTTTGGATCGCTAATATTTGTCCCATTTGTAGATGTCATTATCAAGTCATTCCTACCTGCTAAGGCAGCACGTCCTGAGTCTGCGTGGTGTGTGCAGTGAAAAGTGTACACTGAAAAGGTACACTGAAAAGTGTCAAGTGACATGGAAAGAGCTTGTCCTGAGTGTTTCGATGGGTCTGGGCACCACTGCTCACCAGCGTGCCACAGGTGAGAAGGCAGTGAGGCAACTTCCCTGCAGTGTGACAGAGGCGAAACGGGACAATCTGTGTTACGAAGCCAGCACGCATGTGCTTGGTTTTCAGCCAAGCGTTCCCTCTATTGCTACTGCATTTCTTTGCCCTAAAGGTTACAAAAGGAAAAAGCCTTGGAATATAAGTTGTTTTGAAAGTAAACGTAACCAAAGCTTCTATGTCATATCAGGCATTTTAAACATTCTAGAAGAAATACCTGGGGTAACTGGGAAGCCTGTGTGGGACTATGAAGTCGTCTCAGGCGCTGCACGCGAGGCCGTGCAACAAGGCTAATTCCCAGACTTCACGGTGAAGTGCTGCATCAGGTGTGTGTTTTCACTGAAGTTATTGTTGGCCTGTCAGGACAGCTGTGGAACTAGCCAGGGAGGGGTGGGTGTGAGGAGGGAGTGAACTCTTCTGTAGGAGAGAGAGGGGCTTAGTTTGTGCACATGAACTTGACGCAGAGTGCCCACTGCTGCAGGGGGCTGGGCAGGGGCTGGGCCGGGGCCGTGACGGGCGGACAGCCTGGCCCCGGCTCTGCGAAGCTGGGCAGCAGCTTGTTCAGTTTTCCTGAGGTGCCTTTAAGTGGTCACATGTTGGAACTCTAAAAAAAAAAATGCCTGCGAGAAGCAAAAACCAACGCCGTTTCCTCTCTCATGCTGTCTTTTGTTGTTGTTAAAAGAAAAAACTAAGAAAATAGAACAAGGCTGACCCTTGTCTGTATGTCTTTGCTTTTTTGACAAGTTCTCAAAAAACAATTTATTGTCTTAAACCCTGGGTTTGATTGTGGGAAAAAATAGAAGTCGTCATTTTTCATGTTTATGTAACCATAGAGATTAGAGCTCCTTAAAGCAGGAAACCAAACCATTGAGAAATGAAGAGTCCCCAACCGAGATGGAAAAGCTCAGCGGTGCTGTTGTATCAGCCCCAGATAAATGTGCCTCTGACACTGTTTGTGATGCGTGGTAAACTTGTTCATTTTGGCACTAGCTTGAAAGTGGATTTCTTGAAGCTTTTATTTTGCAAATATCTGCATGTAGAGGAAAAGCACTCTGTATACCTGTAGACGCACCGGCACATTGATTTTAAATCCATACAACCTTTCAGGTGAAGATTTCTCCAGAGTGCTCTGTCCTGCCCGGAGTCTCATAGCTGGTGGTCTTAGAGAGACTGTACATGTCCTTGACACTGGGCCCACGCTTTCGCTCAGATGTTGCAAACTCATGATCCATCATTGGGTTTTGGTTAGCCCATATCGTGTTTTGATGAACTTTCTATTTGTTTTCCATCTTTAAAAATCTTGACATTCCACACAGAACCCTGGATTTCTAGCTTCTTTTGAGTAATCAAAGATTTGGCAAAGTGGGTGCCAGCTTCCCGCAGGATAACCTTTACTTGGCACTGGCTAGCAAGCGCGCTGCCACCCGCACGGTTTCTGCTTTGCCACATTTCCCAACATTTCCTGTTATTCCCCGTCTGGGAAGGGTGTGAGTTGCCATTTTCCATGTTGTTTTTTCAGGTTGTATTTTAATTAGACTCTGCCCATTTCACCCATTTACATCAGCCACCTCACACACAGTAGGCGTTCAAGTTCATCGCCTTTGCTATCATGGGTTTAGCCTCTTGATCTGAGCCCGACCTTTGTATCAGCTCTGCTGTGCTTCTCCATATTCCTTCTCCTAATCCTTTCACCACCCATTAGCAGTTCCTCCAGAGGGAGGTAAGCTGAGATGAAAAAAAATATATTCATTCTGCTTTTTATTTATAGCTTTCTTAAGAATCTGGCTCTGCAGTCAGGTGAATCTGGGTTTTACTTCTGCCCCTTACAAGCTGAAAGTTCTTGAAGTTTCTTAATGTTACAAAACCTTGGTGAATTCAATCCCGTCCTGCTGTTCAAAAGACACAAATATCTTCTGTTGTGGTTCTGGAGGTCAGAAGTTCAAAAGTAGTTCTCAGTGGGCTGAAGGCAGGACACAGCAGCGCTGTGTTATTTCTGGAGACTCTAGAGCAGAATTTGTTTCCTTGACTTTCCCAGCTTCTAGAGGCCACCCACATGCTCAGGGCTGGCCTTCATGACGTCTGCTTCTGCCCTCGCACCTCCTCCTCGGACTCTGCTGCCTCCCTCTTTGTCTGTTAAGGCCGCTATGACTACCTTGCTCCCCATCTCCACTATCCAGGCCACTCCCTAGGGCCAGGGTCCTTACCTCAGTCCCATTACAAAGGCCCCCTTGCCTTGTAAGGCAACAGAGTGCAGGTTCCGAACGCTAGGATGTGGACATCTTTGGGGTTCATCGTTCTGTCACTCAGTCTCTCCAGTTGTGAAATGAGGATGGAGATAGCCCACGGCATGTAGAGTGCGTGGCACAGTGTCATCTAGTGCTTGTGAGGAGCGTAATGCGCGTGATAGGCGCTCATCAAAAGTGGCGCTCCCACCCTGCCCGGCTGGCCATTTTCTTTTCCCCGCCCTTTATCCCCTACCGCCTTCTCTTCTTCCTTGAGGCTTCAGGAAGTCCTGAATACCTGTAAACATGTCTGCATAGGGTTTCTGGGTAGAGAGTAGCTGTGCAAAGTGGTCATTCCTGTGGAAACCTGACTTTGAATTCAGGTTATTAGAGGGGGACGGCGGGTGGAGGGGATCGGGGGACTCTGGTGGAGGACTGTGGGGGCCTCGGGGGTGGTGTGGTGACAGACATCTGAGGACGTGTGAGCCTGTATCTCTAAATCACATGTAGTGTTGTAAGCCGGTGTTACCCTAATAAAAGGATACAGTTTCAAGTCTGTATAAGAATAAAGGTAATAGTTAAGAAGAAAATGAAATTAGAAACCTAGCCGATGAGGAGGTAGGAAGGCCAGCGGGCTGGCGGAGCATTTCGGCTGACACACCGCTCAATCGTATGCAGTGTTGTAAACCAGTGTTACCGCAAGAAAAATAATAATACAAAACAGAAACAGTCATTCGTGTGAGGCTGTAGATTGACTATAATTAGACACCGCTTATTTAGGTTAGGGACAAGTGAAGGGGACTGGGTTGAAAATCCAGTACATCTGATTCACACATTTAATAGGCATGAGGGAGAGAAGCGACGTCCCTGCTCTGAACTCTGTGATTTCATTTCCTTAAGAAATAACTGACAAGTCAGATGAAATGTTTGACAGCCACTTAGTTGCTTAGTGCTTGGATAGCTAACGCCAATAGGTTATTTATTCCTTCAAACGGTTAGTAAATTTAAGAATTACTGGCTTAGCAGAATCCATGTGTTCTAGAGAGATTTGCATGATAGCTTAATAAAGAGTCTAAGACTCTCCCATAATGGAAAACATTGTAAATATAATTATACAGGCAATAAATGAAGTTTTCATCCTTGATAGTGCGTTTTCTTTAAAAACGCAAATTTTCGTGGCAAGCAAATTACTAAACATTTTGAAGAATTAAAGAAGGGAGAATGTGTGATAAAATCATCAGAAAGTTTACTTAAGAATGATCTGGTTAGAATGTCTTCAGAAACATTTTATACAGCTACCCATGTTTGGGGTAAGCCACTTTATCAAACAGAAGCAATAACAGATTTCATAACCATCCAACATAAAATCCCTGACTTAATAACAGTTCACTACCTTGAAACCCGCCGCACTGCCCCCTACAGAGTCTGTGGACAGAGATTGTACTTCCATCTCTTTTCTGCTTTCTTTCCTGTTGTGTTTTCAACTGTCCCTGAACTTGACTGCCGGGACAGCCTGGGTCTCCTCAGAATGACAGGGGAGAGACCCACGCCTTACCTCAGAGTTGCCACATGCCTTCTCTGTCCCCATAGTATCCTCCCTGCCCCACATCTCCCTGCTACCCCAATTTTGGAGGTAGGTAAGTATTCCAGGCTTCCAGCCGGCCAGTCCCAGGGTTTTGCATCTTGAGATTTCCTACACAGTACTGGAGAATATGACCCTAAGGAATGCCAGAGAAGAAAAGATGATGAGACCAGATCAAGCTAGAATCCATGAAAGACTAAAAATAATTTCGCTGTCATTATTTTGCTTAATTCTTATACTAACTAGCAAGTGTGTACCATACTTAGCACAAAATCAGATTTATACTCCGTAAAGAATATGCAGCTTCACTGAGGTTCTGTCTCTACTGTCTTTTCTCCATGTGCTGGTTTTGTTCCCTGAAATAAGCCTTCTCCAGCAGGACTCACAGCTGCTTGTAGCTCTGCAATGGCATCTTTCAAAGTTTTCTTCCTCCAGCCATCTTTGAACAATCTTAGGTAGATTGTTGGTTCTGCTTACATCAAGTTTTCATGCCATGTGTGTGTTGGAAGGGCAAAGTCAAGTAGAAAAGTAACAGTTCTCATTGGGATCCAACATCGAGGGTAATATGAGACTGTCTTTGTCTGGGCTTCTAAGAGAATACCATGGACTGGGTGGTTTCTAAACAACAGAAGTTTATTTCTCATAGTTCTGGAAAGGAAACATCAAGGTGCTGCTGAGTGTCTGCTTCCTGGTTCACATACAATCATCTCTCCTTTAGCTTTAGTCCAATTAGCAGGGACTATACGCTGTGGCCCCCTCGCCCCTCCCCCCCCAGTGAATGGCTAAAGTGTGGATAGTACTAAACCCTGTATATACTGTTTTTCCCTATACATTCTTAACGATGATAGTTTAATTTATAAATTAGGCGTAGTAAGAGAGCAACGATCATAACTAATTGTAAATTAGAATAATTATAACAATATACTATAATAAAAGTATAAACATTTTTAAAAAGCTGAAATGGCTACTAAGTGACTATTGACAATATGCTGGGCAAAGGGATGATTCACATTCTGGGCAAGAGTGTGGTGGTGTGAGATTTCGTCATGCTTCTCAGAAAAGTGCTATGGATCGTGTATTTCTAGAATTTCCCCGTGTAATATCTTCAGGTTGTGATTGGCAGTGGTTTCAGTTACCAAAAGGTGAAGTCGTGAACAAGGGGGGACTACCGTACAGCCGTCTTTTCTCTGTTGTCATGTTCGGGAAGGGTTAGGGAGCGCTCTGGGTTATATTTTATGACGGCACAAATCCCAGTCACCAGGACTCCACCCTCATGACCTGGTCACCTATCAAAGGCCCTGCCACTTTGGGAGTTAGGTTTCAGTATTTGAATTTGGGGAGGGCAAACATTCAGAACATAGCAGAGGGGAAGTAGTTTCTCTTGAAGGGAGAGGGTAGCACAGACACAGCCACCTGGGGGAGTGATGGATAGCCACCGCCACTGTGTCTATTTATAATACAAATGTTTGATTTATTGATTGAATTTTGTGCTCTCTGCTTTTACCTGTCTGTATCATACACAGTTCTCGTTCTTTCATCGCCCTTTACCTGTTCCATCCCCAGCCAGAGAGCTTCCCACATGTCGCAGCAGACCTCTTCTGCCTCGCCTGCTGCTCCCCTCAGCAGTGGATTTCAGTAGATCCGTCTGTTCTGCTCCCCACTCTGTCTCTGGTGAATCCTCTCACCCTCTGCACCTCTGGCCTACACCCCAGCTCTTGTATGCATAAATAAATCGATCTTTTTAAAAAAATAATCTTTTTTTTTCGAGTAGGTTTAGGTTCACAGCAAATTGAGCAGAAAGTACAGAGTTCCCATGTATCCCCTACAATACTTTATTCATTTTTGCTTTATGGTTTTGGCCAATTACTAATATTTCGACATGCCTGAAAAATTACTGTATTGAGTATAGTGTAGTGTGTGTATACACACACGCACACACACACACAAATGTTGATTTGTAATAATGCACACCTGAAACATACCTTATAATACAATGTGGTGTCAATAAAAATTTATTTTAAAAAATCACTGTATTTTAAACATTTTTGACATATTTAACTTTTTTATGCTTTAATCTGGTGTTTTGAAGCTGACTCCCAACTGTACATTCCCAGCCTAGACTGCTTTCTCTTTTTTCATTGAAGTAATATTTCATTGCATAAGTTTCAGATGTTTATCTTTGAGAATCAACATGTGTACATAAAGGTCATTACTAAAAGTTCAATTCCATCCTTCATCCAAATGTTGTTCCCTTGGTCCTGATTTACCCACTCTCCTTCCCCCCTTCCCTTAGGATAACCACAAATGGGTCTTGTAGTCCGAAAGTTTTTGTTTTATTTAGTTGTCTGTTTTCTCTATATACCACTTACAAGTGAAATCATATGATTATCTTTTTCTGTCTGGCTTATTTCACTAAACATAATTCCCCCTAAATCTATCCATATTGTTGCAAATGGCAGGATTTCATCTTCTTTTTGTAGCTGGAGTATTCCATTGAGTATGTAGACTATATCTTCTTTATTCACTTATCAATTAATGGGCTTTTAGGTTGTTTCTAGTTCTCAATTCTTGTAAATAATGTGATGAACATGAAGGTACATACCTCTCTTCAAATTAGTATTTTTGTATGTTTGGGGTAAGTATCCAGAAGTGGGATAACTTGATCATAAGAAATTTCTAGATTTAATTTCTTGAGGACTCTCCATACTGCTTTCCACAATGGCTGTACCAATTTACCAGTCCACCAGTAGTGTGCAAGGGTTCCCTTCTCTCCACATCCTCTGCAATACTTGCTGTTTCTTGTCTTTTGGGTAGTAACTGTTCTCACAGGTGTGAGGTGATACTTTGTTGTTTTGGTTTGCATTATGAACATCCTTTCATGTGCCTATTGGCTGTTTGTATGTCTTCGGAGAAGTGTCTGTTCAGGTCCTCTGCTCATTTTTTAATTGGGTTGCTGTTTTGTAATTATTGGGTTTTATGAGTTATCTGGATATTTTGGATATAAACCCCCGTGGGATGGATGATGTACAAATATGTTCTCCCATGCAGTAGGAAGTCCTTTCCATCCTTACCTGTAGCTACGTTTATCTGATGGGCCTCATCTCGATGTTCTGCTGACCCTTCCAATTCAACAATTTCAGGAACTCATTCGTGGGGGATCAGTATCTTAGCCCCTTTAACTTGGTGTTCCCTATGTCGGTAGGGGTTGTGCCACCTACTTTAGTCAGAAATTTGGAAATTGATTGTCCTAGTCTCTGCTTTCTCATCAGACACATTCAAACCTCATGTCTTACAAAGATAGAATTTAGGAGTAAATTCTGCCCTCATCCTTGCAGTTGTTGTCTCTATTCAAAAATTCAGCATCTGGTCTCACTTATATGTGGAATATAGAGAAACCAAACCGTGGGTCCGAGAAAGCCCACCTTAGAAACTTGCCCTTGAAAGCTGACTGTAGAACTGAAGCATGAGGTGGGGGTAGGGTGGGGGTGGGGAGGACAATGGAAAGTAGGGAGGGAGTCCATGAACTATGGGGAGGACTCTGGGTGTTTTGGTAGGGGGAGTGCTACGGTAACATCACCGGAAGGGAGGGACCCTATGTTTCCAAAATAGAAACGACATAAACCAATGTTACCTTCAAAAAATTAAATTAAAAATAAAACACACAACTCATCACACCTGGCTTGGGTTAGTGTCCCAGTCTCCTCACTCACCTGTCTGCCGCCACTGTTGTCCTAGTGCGGTCCTTTCCCACAGCCAGCATGTTCTAAAATGTGAGGCTGATTGTGTAGCGTGCTGCTTCTCACCTCTTAGAGTCTCCCTTTTAGGAAAAAACAATGTCTTTCCTGATCTGGCCCTTGCCCTTCTTCCTGTCACCGTCTCGCATCGCCTTGTCCCCAACATCGTTTTCCGCTGGCTTTGCTGACTGGGCCTCTTACACAGAGTCATGGCAGTATAGTGGCTAAGGGCACAGCTCAGGGACAAATCAAGGCTTCACCAACTGGGGCAAGTTACATTAAAGCTGTCTCGAGTTCAGTGTCTTTATTTATAGAAGTGATAGGCTGACTACTTCGTAGGATTATTATGAAGGGAACTATGTTAAAGTTGGCCAAGACACTTGGCAGAGTAAGCATTTGATATTTGGTGGCTCATTATTAAGAGCGGGCCATACCATTCCATCCCTCACCAATTTGGCTTCTACCCTCATTCTTTGTTTTTTTCATTCTTTCATTTAGCGGTTATTTCTACATCACCTACTAGGTACCAGTATTCTAGAAGCTAGGAAAACATTGGTGCATCAGAATGAATTTCTGTTCCAATTAACTCCTCTTTACGCTTTAAGCCTTTTTTTCAGCTTCCTAAGCCTAGGATACGCTTTGCTTACCTGTGGTATATAGTCAAATTTCTTTGTTTCACTTACCAACTTTTCCTGCTATAGAGTTAATGATTCCTAAGGGCTCCACTATTTGACTGTCATTTTCTTGCAAACTGGGTAGGGACTATCTTTTATTAATTCACTCCTCTGACTACTAACTGTGCCTGATAATCATTCACTTAAATAAACGGAATGGACCTGTGGAAGGTAATCAGTGAATGTTGCTTGGATAAAACTAAAAGTAGGATTCCATAATACAATTTTCTTCCATAGAGTATTTCTGCTCCTTCACACTCTCAGGGCTTCCTAGGAGTCTGCTTCCTAATTCAAGCTATTTTTCACAGGGATTGCAAGCAGTTTGAGTACACATAACTAACTTTATTTTTTTTTTTGGATCATATGGTTTTTCTATTTTCAGTTTTTTAAATTTTTTAAAATTTATATACTTTTTGCATCGTCATTCATTCTCCTCTCAGGTGTAATCCCCATAAAATTGCTACCACCGAGACACCCGAGCTAGAGACATAACTAACGTTAAAATGAAGGTGAAGATTGAGTTCTTTGTAACATGGGATTGACTTTAGTATGAGAACATTCCATGTTGCAATCTTTACAGGGATCTGACCTATGACCTTTGTTAATTTTATTTTCTGTTTTCTGTTTTTAGATTTTATCGGAAGCCATTTTTACAGTGTTCTTTCAGTGGCTTTTATGACCTTAAAATTGGTTTTCTTTAAATTGCGTGTTTTCTGATATGGGCTAGTTGAGTGCATATTTTGATCATTTTTTTCTTTCTTTTATTTGTTTTCTCTCCAGGCCTCCTTCCCTGGGAGCTTGCACTTGGTTTTGGTTCTACGTCCTACCAGTTTTCTTCAACGAACTTTTACAGACATTGGGTTTCGATTTAGTCAGGAGGATTTCATGCTGAAGTTACCGGTGAGAGTATATTATTTAAATGTTTTGTCCCTTAAATTCTCATGAAGAATTGGCACTATGCTGTTGATGTGTTCTATGTGCCCGTGAAGCATTTAAAAGAATAAAGTAGAACTTGCCTTCCCCAGAATGTAGATTTGAAATCTCCAAAGGCCTGTCTGCTTCTACTGTTAAAATAAAGGCATAGCTTAATCAGTACGTAACAAAGCCATTCCTCTTAAAAAGAACATGTCATAAATGTTATGTGTATGTATGTGTATGTGCGTGCGTGTGTATAAAGTCAGTACATTTTATTTTTAGTAAAAGTGAGTGTGTGTTTTATGTATTTGAACTTCCACGAACTTGCATCCTGAGCTAGTTCAAAGGACCATGTTCCTTTTTATTTTTAAAGATATTTTGATATGTTCTTAGGGTTAGGAGGAGAGTACTCGTAAATTTTGATACTTTTGCGAAGATCAGTCCCTCCTGATGAATTCTAAGTTACTGCATAAAACCCTTTTACTTTGTCATAGGCATAACAGTCTTTCAGAAGGTTGACCGTTAGCAGTACAGAATCTTAGATCCAGGAGAATTAGATGGTTGGGTTTCTATGGAGACTCATGTAACTTTCTGGCAAAATGTTTTGTAAATGAATACTGTTACTACTGGAAGAAGATAGTGCAATGTGGGGAGGAGGGCGGTGTAGAGGGGAGAATTTGGGGGACCTTGTATAGAAGATAACGTTCTGATAACCGAATGCTAAGATGGTTGTTCGGTGGAATGGAGGACTATCCCACGGGCAGTTAACAGTTTAACAGTATCTCTCTTGCTTATTTATATAGGTGGTTATGCTGAGCTCAGTTAGTGATTTGCTGACATACATTGATGACAAGCAATTAACCCCTGAGTTAGGCGGCACCTTGCAGTACTGCCACAGTGAATGGATCATCTTCAGAAATGTATGTTTCCTTTGCCCTTACTGTAGAGCCTGTAGTTCATGGTAGCCTTTAAATCTAGCTCTCACCTTTTTATCCTCTTTGGGAAAAGCAGATTTCTGGGGCTCCCACTTTTCAAATACCTATAGAATTGAACGTCTTGATTTTTCTCCCTTAGGGAATATTAGAAAGGATGAAGAGCCACTGAGGATGGCAGTTGAAGGAGTGGCCTAGGGAATAAAAAGATCATACTGGGCCCACCTCTTCCTGTGGCCCTGTAGACATCGAAGAAATAAAGGGTTTGAGTTCAAATCCTAGCTCTGCTGACTTGTGGCTCTCTGACCTTGGGCAAGTTATAGGCCCTCTGTGGGCCTCACTTATAAAATGGGGATGATAATATTTTTATCTCAGGGACAAAAGGAAGAGGAAATAAAAATGTAAGATGTTTGGCACAGTGCCTGGCATATCACACGTTACAAATAACATTATTAATCTCACTGCCTAGTAGTGCCCCTGGCAGTGAGATTTGTAGCAAAGACTCATTCTACTCTAGAAAATTACAAGTAGGCAAACTGAGCACCCTGCGGCTCACAGTTGTGACTCTGTCACAAGGATCTCTACTCCAAATCCCAGAGATATGGGAACCTTCTGAAGGAAATAATGATATTAAATTAAGTCAGGATTCTATTTTCCCACCCTTATTCTCCATTCAGCAGTCCTGTGCATACACATGAAAGTGTATTGTCAAAATGAGCAGTGTTTCCCTTAAATAATCTACAAAACTATAAACAAGAGAGCCCATATCTGGACCTGCATGGTAACCAGAGGACTTACATGGTCTCTGCAAGTCACCCTTCTTTCTGTGAGTAATTGATTTTGGAGGCAAAATAAACCTCACTTTACATGACATTTTAGGGTGAAAGGGCCTTTGAAATCGCAGAAAAAAAAGCCTTATACAGTTTCTGGTATGAATCAGTGTGACGAGTTGTTCCGTCACCTGAGTCCATCACTTTGTTTGAAATGCTGATGATGTTTGTTCAGAAATCACAATAAGTGTGTAGAAAGTGACTTTGACATTCTCATCTCTCTTCAGGAGTAATAAAGCAATGTCATGGTGGCAGAATTTGATGTAATAGGAAAAACACTGCTTTTCAAAGGCATGTCAATATCCATGTCCATCAATAAAATCTGTATCATAAAGCAAATTTCTCAATACACGCCATCTTGAAGAGATAGTTTTTGTTAGTGTCCAAGAAATACGTACAGAAATTTAGATCAAAGACAGTCAAGAAGATCTTTATCAGACTTTAGTTTCTTAGAGTCTTTGATGAAAAGTTAGAGTTAATTGCCAAGAGCAGTGCCTTAGGCAAGGAGAGTTTGTATCTATGTTTGCTGTCATACCACAATAATAGTAAATACAATGACTGATCCAGGTTTTGATACTCTGGCAGAGTTTCCATAGCATTAAAAGACTCACTGGCTCTTTGCAGGCGATAGAAAATTTTGCCCTCACAGTGAAGGAAATGGCTCAGATGTTACAGTCCTTTGGAACTGAACTGGCTGAGACAGAACTACCAGATGATATTCCTTCCATAGAGGAAATTCTTGCAATTCGTGCCGAAAGGTATCAGCTGCTGAAGGTATGTCTGATAGAGTGGATAAACAAGTTGAACATGTAGTTTACGATCTCCTTTCTTGAGAGGTGTTCGCTGTTTCCATTTCACCTGGATTAGTGAGTCGGGAGACAGAAGACATTTACATGTTCTAAAGCACACATTCTAAAAGAATACTGTA
Source organism: Scalopus aquaticus (assembly GCA_004024925.1). Classification (NCBI taxonomy): domain Eukaryota; kingdom Metazoa; phylum Chordata; class Mammalia; order Eulipotyphla; family Talpidae; genus Scalopus; species Scalopus aquaticus. Next base: position 18,886 of record PVIJ01013713.1, on the reverse strand, counting down.
CAAGAGGAGAATGTTGCGGATATGTGGGATTTAAGTGCCCCCGATAAAGGGCACTTCTCTTGAGAAGTGGTTTGTTTGTAAATAGAATCGTGTATAAAAGCTCCAGAATAACCATCTACACTTTGTCTGAGGGAAAGAGCCCTCCCATTTGAAACTAGAACAAGAATCAAGAGGCAGGCGGGTCTTCTGTTTTAACCTCCGTGGCAGGTACCCAGGGACATGGAGAGGGAGACTTGGTGAGGGCTCAGCAGACCTGGCTTCTTGTCCCCACTCTGCTGTGTGCTGCCGACAAGGCAGACCTGGCAGAAGCGGTCACAGCTTTCTTTTCCAGAGTCCCAGGACTCTCTGTTTTCTCCTGGGACCATAGGTGGCAAGTCGATTTTGCCCTTCTACCCATTTGTCTGCAGTATTGGAGAGAAGTGATCTGAGTCACAATTCAGACAGTCGTCAAGTGCTTATAGATGCACTTTCCTCTCAGAAGTTTAAGGATGAATCAAACAGACGCCATGTTTATGACACCAGGCGTACTGGGAGCACAGCACATTCCAGCACAATGTAGAGGCAAAATTTTTGTTAAGAAGAAGAGAGAAACTCAAATTTGGAATCATAATGTACAAGTAAAACTCTAAGAAAGAAAGGTAGGTGTCCCTCACAAGCCGTGAGACTGGGTGATTTGTTTACATTCTTTTTCCTTTTATGTACCATGAGGTCGATGAGGAAGATGGTGGTGATGAGGATGATACAGGGTTGCTTGTAGGGTTGATGTGAGGATGAAATGAAGCATGTGATGGTAAATCTACAGCCTGCTGGACAGAGTTGACAATTAGTAAATATTAGTTAATGGTTATGTTCTTACTCAACTTGGGAGGGGTATGACGGAATTTAGTCCCAGAAAAAATATATGTACACACCAAATTTTTGCTTAAGAATTCACAGGGCCCTTGGCTCTCCTGAAGGAGGTCGTAGATCACTCTTGGATGCCTGAAGAATCTGCGCTCCAGGTTAAGACCTTCTAAACCGTGGCATATATCTCATGGTGAATTAATTCATCCAAATGGAAGGAGCAAGTACTTTGGGCAGGCAGCGATTAGTAATAATCAAGCATGGGTAGCAAAGGCGTCTAACTTTATCTGAATAGCCATTAAGTATAATTTGTAACTGTGCGCTTTCAGTGCAGTAGTCTTTATTCTGCTCTTACTGCTTCACTGGAGCACATTCAAAATATTAGCAGAAGGGAATCGAATAAACGACAACTTTCTGCCAGTAAGAGTAGACTACAAAGGAAGCGTGGGGTTCTGCCTCTGAGGATCTTATTAAAAAGTAGTGATTGCAGCCTCCATCTCAAAGACCAGAGGCTTCTGGGAGATCCTCACTGCCTGGGGATTCTTGGTCTGAGTTATTCCTGAACTTTTCGTTTCAAAGGCAGAGACCATGGTGGAGCTACCGTTTCTGTTCTGTGTGTTATGGCGGACGTTCCCTTCTCTTTGGGACATTCAGGTCAGGCTGCTGGTGGGCTGATACACCCTTTGTGCCTTTGTACAGAATGATATCACAGCTGTCACCAAAGAAGGAAGAATTCTGCTCACAAATCTGGAAGTGCCTGACTCTGGGGAAGCTGTCAGTTCAAGACTTGACCATCAGCAAATAGGTGGTGACTGGCAAACTATTAATAAGTGAGTGTTCCCCCTTTGGGCTAGAGCTACTTATTTCATGCTTTCAAAGGGGGGGGACCATTTGTACTGCAGTCTGTGAAGGGTGAAAGTGTTCCTGGGCCCCTGGGACTCGGGGGGCTCCCTCCTGAGTTGTCTCCCAGAGATCAGCTTGCTTGTGGCAGAGACTCTACATCCATGCCCACCACCCGCACCAGCTGCCATGGGCGCTGCCTTTGCCTCTCTGCCCTCATGTCCAGGCCAGGTACCTGCAGAAGAAATGGTTGCTTTTAAGGGGAAGTCTTTGCCTTTTCTTTGTTAAGATTGCTGACTCAAGTACGTGATATGGAAATAGCTTTTGATGGGTTTTGGGAAAAGCACCAACTGAAAATGGAGCAGTATCTGCAACTATGGAAGTTCGAGCAGGATTTCCAAGAGGTCAGTGCAAACCTTCTTTTATGCGCCTCTTTTCATTGTGACAAGGTGCTTACCCCTTGGGTATCAGAAATGCGGGCCTTCTAGCTGCCCCTTTTTACCTATAGAGAGCTGAAGAGGAGACAACTCCGCATGATCCTTTGACCTAGAATGGAGAAATCAACCAAAGGCCAAGACTTCTTTGGCTTATTCATGTCCTCCAAGAAAGCCCTTCTGTGCAGACCTATGTGGCAAGAACAAAGTTGCAATTTATCCTGATATTCGTGATTCAAATTTATTTTAGATATAAAATAAATCTCTCATACACTCTCTCATGCTATGGGATGGCTTTCCAAGGAAAGAACAGCCAACATCTTTCTTGATTCTCTAAATACCATATACCTATGCTGGCCATTCTTAATATAACCTCACATTGGTTTTCTTTTGTTTGTTTTTTGTGTTTTTTTTTTTTTTTGGAAGCACCAATTCATTTCAATGAAAAGCCTGCTTGATAAATAAAATCATGCACAGTTGTTCATTATTTAAAAGGTTAAAGGTATATTCTATTTGGACCCTTCTTGGGACTCCATCAAGTATGGTTAAGATTAAGTTTCTTCTTTTCTTTTGCATTCACATCCAAGCTCCTCAGTCTCTTACATAGTATTTTACCAGGGGGTCCAAGGGAAATGCACATCTTTTCTCTCTTACATGTGGCCAGCTTGCTTTCTACCCAGGAGTGTCTTGCTTGGTATTTGGTATTTCATTTGTTCTAGTGGAGTTAGCTGGGGAGTGGCACTTCATTCTGGACACAGGGCTCAGATTTGCAAGCGCCCTGTTTTCCATGAAATCTTTCTTACAAAAGGAATAAGTCAAATAGTTCTTGGAACTTCCAGATATTTTCTCTCTTCCCCCAACCAAGTACATGCAGAAATGATACTTTTCCTAAACATAACCAGCATGCTTTCCCTTAAATTTTAATTTGCAGGCATACTGTTTTCATGTCCTGTGAGTATATTGTTTCGCCAAGTCATTGTTGCCCCTACTTGGTATCGTTATTTGTCTTGGGCTGTTATCTCTCCCTCATAATATGTCTCTTACAGTGACATACACACAGGTTCCATGTTAGGAACTTAACTTTCAAACAAAATCTTATTTGGAAATTTAAATCTACAGAAAAGTTGCTAACAAAAGAATAGAAAAAGTCACCCGTATACTCTTTCCCCAGATTCATTAACTGATATTTTGCCCTATTGCTTTATCATTTTTCCCCTCCCATTTACATTGTGTGTGTGTGTGTGTGTGTGTGTGTGTGTGTGTGTGTGTAGAGAGAGATAGCTGTGTGTGTATATACATGTAATATTTTTTCTGACAAATATTTTTCCTGACTCATTTGAAAGTATGTGAATGCAAAATGACCCTTTTCTCCTAATACTTCAGGATTGTCTATTAGGAATCCTCTCTTGCATAATCACATTCAAATAATCACATTAGCAAGTTCAGTATATTTAACAGCAATGTTAAACACTACTATCTACTGTTGGTGTTCCAGTTTTGTGAGTTCACTCGATAAGAGCCTCTCAATAGTTCCCTTTTCTCCCCCCGACAGTACAAGATCCGGTCTAGTGGATCAGATCTTACATTAAGTTGTCCTTTCTCCTAAAGTCTACTTTAATCTAGAACATTCCCTTTCTTTGTCTTTTATAACACTGACATTTTAGAAGAACACAGTCCATTTTAGAATCAACCGTTTTGCCCTTTGTCTGACATTTCGTCATGATTAGACTTGGCTGTGCGACCACTACGCATGCTCCGTAAGTGCTGAGTCCTGCCAGTATCACAGCTAGGGTGAATGAAACTCACCTGTTTCTCCTTGTTGGCATGTAACCTAGTAACATGCCTAGTTGGCATGTTACCTAGTGGTAAATGTGTGGAGAGAAAAGTTTAAAATGTGATTATCTTCCTCCTCATCAAAAAGTCCCTGTAGGTGTAGCATCTACAGTTGCTGATTCTTGCTTTCAGCCAGTCTTTACCACGATGGCTGTCAAAGGCTGATTCTCTGTCCCGAGACCCCATGGGCCTGCCACTGGAAGAGTTTTGCCTTCTTCCCATTTAGCTCTGTGTCAATCTCATGACTTCCTAATTTTTCAGCAGCTTGTAATTCATGATTGTTCTTAATGATTTGGGTGTTTCAGGCTGGCTGGCTTCTATGTCCTTGTGGCATTTGTCCAAACTTTTTTTTTATTCTTTCATTTTGGGCATAAAGAGTTGTTCCAAGTTCATCTTGCTCTTATTCTGCCTCAGCCTTGCAGCCAGCTACTTATTTCCTGAGGACCCCTCGTTTACTGTTCTAGGAAATGATGGAAAGGAGCAAGATCTGGGTGCCAGGTGTAGTCATTGCTAACGAAGGGTCCTTGTTTCTATGACCATGCACCACAGATGTAGAGAATATATGTGCATGCATATCTACACGTATGTGTATAGCACATATATGTGTCCATACCCAGCCACATACACATGCCCTCACACACACGTTGACATTTTATGAGTCACATTGATATCTAGGGGGTTAAATTTTAACAGATAATATCTATTTCTGTGAATTAAAATAACTAAAAATGTTTTTCTTACCTGTACTTTTCTCCAGTTAATGTTCTCTAATGGCATTTTCTACAAAGTTTGATTATTCAGGCAAAATGCTTAAAAATGTGCATGCTTTTAAGACTTTCCCCTGATTTTTAGCTCGTGACTGAAGTTGAACTTCTATTAAACCAACAAGCAGAGTTGGCAGATGTAACAGGGAATATATCTCAAATAAAGCAAAAACTAAAAAAGTTGGATAACTTAGATGAAAGCTCTCAGGTAAGATGACTTTTCACCCATTCACTGTATTTATGGCCTGTAATAGCCTACATCGTTGTGGTTTTCAGTAGTGTGAGCCCTCGTAATGATTTATTTCACAGCAGCAATCTGCGTAATTGGTTCAGTAACATTGGTCTATATTCTGTTCTGTTCACCGTGGGCTGGAGGTGACATTGCAGATATGTCAGAGATGTCATGAAGTGGTACTAGGACGCCTCCAAGATAATGGTGTGAACTGATTGAAGCCCAAGAATAAGAACAAGAGAATAAATCATTTTGAAGAAGCTCAACAAATGTCTATCAAGAATGCTATTTCAGTCTTGGAAATGATGGAAACCTAGAAGAGCATATTTCCCTAAATATTCATCATTGGATATATGCGGTTGAATCAGACATAGATTCAGACAAATAGATCTGCTTGGTTTTACTTGCTAGCCGCATGGCCTTGGGTAAATGGTTACATTTTCTAACCTCCAAGTCCTCATCTAAAAGTGGAGAAGAAATGACCTACTTGAAGGAGTGACTGTGAGCTTCATTTAGATGTGATAGAGGAAACACTTTACACAGTGCCTGGGACATGTGGTCAAATACCAAGTTCTCACCGATCCAGCTGTCACTACGCTGCTGATCTGAAAGCTTGCACTCATGGCTTTCGTACTTAACAAAGTCTAGCTTTGCTCTTCTGGCTTGTATTTGACAGTTAGGCTCTGGTTTTTAAGGAACATTCTCAGCAAACACATTGAAGAGTGAGCCACAAGCATCTAAAACCAAAATTTGAGAGGTAGTAGTCGAATTATGGAATATGGAGGCAGTGGAATTATGCCTGTAGACCTTTATGGGGCAATTCACACATCGCTGGTAGACACTGAAGGCAGACTGATCTGGAAACTAAGGGACTTTGCTGTGTTCGTTCTTGTTTGGTTTTTAATAGCTAAGATCTGCATTGGAGACCCAGTTCAGTTCAGATATATAAAGTAGTCAGGTGGGGGATGACTAATGAGATTTCTTTCTTTTTTCCTTCATTCTTTAAAAAAAAGTTATCGAGATAACATTGGTTTGCAACTCTGTATATGTCTGGAGGTACAGTTCACACCTGCTCAGATGTGCGTCACCACACTGCACTCACCACCAAGCTCTATAATCCTCCACCACAATGCACTCGGTCCTCTGCCCCCTTTGCTGTGACTAACGAGATTTCTAAGACTGGGATGATACGAAATCCATTAGCTTTCATTTGGCTGGTGCATCCAATATATGTGCTTCTGTTCTAAATATGTACATACCAGGGGAAGCAAATCTCATCCACATTCTGGGCGGCCTGGTTCATTTTCTGTTGCTGCTACCAGCAATTCTGGAGCTTCTGATGACATCATTGATGGAGCTAATTGCTGTAACTGTGAGCTTTTTTGCAGCCTGCAGAAGTATGATATCAAATCATGTTTTCGGCAATATATCTCCCTTGTTTAACCAGTTTGCTTCTTAATTATTTTTTCTCTTCTTTACAGAGATCAAACACTTATTATTTTCTTTCTTTCTTAAAATCAGGATGTATTAGCAAAAGCCCAGTTTGTGATATTACACGGACACAGACTTGCGGCCAGCCACCATTATGCACTTGATTTGATCTGCCAGAGGTGCAATGAGCTACGTTATCTCTCCGATATTTTGGTTAATGAGATCAAAGCAAAACGGATACAGCTGAGCAGGACCTTCAAAATGCATAAACTTCTACAGCAGGTAGTGTCAGGGGAAATGATGCATTTCTGAGAAAGGAACAGCAATTTTTCCTGGGTCCTTCTCCGTGGCTCTAGGATCAGTGTCGGATACAGCTTTGGAATTAAGTTTGTAAGAAGTCCGAGGGCCTGGCTTTGATTATGCTCATTTAATTCATCGACCTCTGCAGGATTCACAGCAGGTCAGCTATTGTAAGCACTTTGGCCTCTGTTCTCAGTCTGCAGTTTGTAGTTGCAATGGCTTCCCTTCTCTTTTGAGAACATGTCTGAAGCCTCTGCTCTGCTCATAGTTTGTGCTCAGAACCCTTTCGAAAGCCCTGGGGGCCTTTTGCTAAAGTCTGAATACATCACCCACATTTCCTAGTGACAGCAGTAAGAAATTAAAGAGTGACTGAAGACTATTCCTCCCTGGTGGTTGAGTCCGACTCCTATCCATGAGTAGACAGTGATGGGAAGCTTTGCCTTGGCAGTGGATGTGAAGTAGGGTTGTCACTTCTGACAGCCAATCTGACCATGAGCTCTCAATCTGTACATCCCCTCCTCTGGCCACAAAACGCCGGGCCCCCCGAGATTAGCCCTGTGCAATCCCGATGCATTTCTACTACACTTCAGATGTTGCCAGAAGTTTCATGCTGCGCTTACTGATTGGGGGGTAGTAGCATGTAGCTGAGGCGTGGGTGTTGCGAGGACGGTCAGCCTTCTGCTGCAGGAAGAACTCCTTGTTACTAAGTAAGTGCTGGGTTTCAGAAATACCTGTGAGGCTCTGTAAAGATGTAAGTGCCTCACTCATGGCCCCGAGCTACTGAATCAGAGTTTCTGGGGGCAGAACCCAGATAGTTTTAGTTTTTAATTCCTGTGCAAGCGACTTTGCTTCGCAGAAGTCAGGACTGAAAAGCACTGTCTTAAGAACAACGTATTTCCTCATTCATGGGGTGTGTGTGTGTGTGTGTGTGTGTGTGATTTTTGTCCCCAGGCTCGTCAGTGCTGTGATGAAGGAGAATGTCTTCTAGCTAACCAGGACATGGACAAGTTTCAGTCTAAAGAAGATGCCCAGAAAGCTCTCCAGGACATTGAGCATTTTCTCGAAATGGCTCTGCCCTTTATAAATTACGATCCTGAAAATCTACAGTATGAATTTGATGTAATTTTATCCCCTGAACTCCAGGTAAGGCTTATCCCCCGCCCCAAATAAACTACTATTCAAAAACTAGAATGGCAGGTGTGTTGGGAAGAGCTTTCCTAGTTCACAGATGGCTTTCAGTCAAACTGCAATTCACTATGGGTCGCGGGTGCTGTTAATGCCACTGCCAGCCTCCAATAGTTCAAAGACTTAGGTTTGCTCCATAATGGAGACTCATTTCCTTTTGACTTGATTGTTTTTGTTTTATTTTTTTTAGAGTTTATTTATGCATTCAAGCTGGGGTGTAGGCCAGAGGTGTGGGAGGGTGAGAGGACTCACCAGAGACAGAGTGGGGAGCAGAACAGGCAGATTGACTGAAGTACGCTGCCGAGGGGAGCAGCGGGGAGAGCGGAGAGGTGTGCTGCGCCATGTGGGAAGCTCCCTGGTTTGGTATCGAACTCGTGCCTCAGTGGCTCTGGACAACTTCATAGGCTGAGACTTAACCTGTTGGGCCACCAGGGAGGCCCCGGCTTGATTGTTTTTAAATTCTTCACATACCAGGAGCTCTCACCTGCTTATTCTTGTGTGTCCTGGAGAAAGGCCCATGTCAAGGGCACTCAGGCCCACGCGGCTTCACTCCATCTTGCAGCGACCACCCGCCAGTGCTCTGGGTACACGATCTCAGCCCTACTCAGTGTGAGAATGAAGGAAGGCAGCTATGCTGACCCCTGCAACGCTACCCCCAGTGCCCTCTGTAAGGCCTTCTTGGGGGGAGGGGGAAAGGCAACATTTGGAGGCAGCAGGGATAGCAACATCGAGCCCTTCACTGCCACCCTGTGGGAGACGGCACGCGCATTCTCTCCACAGTGCAGATAAGAGCGGTTGTCCTGCTGTTTGCTGCAGAACCATCGAACTGACTCTAAGTTTGGAGCAGTATCTAAATCCAGTATCTAAATCACCACACTTCTTAGGGATGCCCCAGAAAACCAGAAACACGGCTGTGGCAGTGAGCCCGGGAATCTTTGGAAGCCACCAAGCTGAGCTCCCCTAGCTGCCGCCAGTCGTCTAGGAGGGCAGGGGTGTGTATTGTCACCAGTGGCCCTGAGGAGCCTTAACGGCATGGACAGCTATGAAAGGTCCTGCAGGTTAAAACATAAAACCACATGTGGGGCTTACGTGGGCGGCTGTCTCGTGCCAAACCTGCCTCTGCATTCCTTTCCAGCCACTCTCCCTCCCGCCCTGAATGGTGAATCACTCGAGGCAGTGGCCTGCTTCACGACTGCCTGCTACCCTTCTTCTCCGAGTTGTTTTGGTTGCGATCTTGCTAAATTTCTTGCAGTTGTATTTGAAATTCTAAATTAATTTCTTTACTGTCTGAGTTCGAGAAATGTAGTAGGATTTGCAATGACTCAATTTCAGAGATTTCATCGGATTCTTATGCAACCTGCAGGTTCAAATGCAGACTGTGCAACTCAAGCTTGAAAACATTCGAAGTATATTTGAGAACCAACAAGCCGGTTTCAAGAACCTGGCAGAGAAGCATATGAGGCCCATCAAATTTGTGGTCCCAGCTTCCAACAATTTGATCACATCCAGAGCTTCATTTTGGTCGCCTAAACATGGTAAATTATCTTCCTCTTGCTTCGATCTCTTTGAGCCCCTTTTTCCACTGTTGTTGAGTTTGTTCCTCTTGGTGTAAATCCTGAGTTCATGCTTCCATAATGATAAATGGACATTGTGTGTATGCACCTTTGGTCATGTTTAAATTCTATTGTACCAGGCAGGAGTCATGGTCAAGATGACCAGACAGTAGTAAAACCCAGCAGTGTGGGAGTATCGTCTGGGGTGATGATGATCTCAGCGCTGAATGGTCCAGCCTGGCAGGGAGTGTTAATATTTATCAGCATCAGATTCGCCCTTTTCTTCAGCGGGTAGAGACAAGCATATGAAACTGGTATACCTGTATTTGCTACTCAGGAGACTCTGACTTGTATGTCTAGTAAATGAATGGCTGGGAATAGACAAGATTGTATTTTCCAACGGGTGCAGATAAATAGCATAGTGAGCTTTTAGAGTCCATTTCAATCTTTGGAGACTGGTTTTAACTGTGTAATAAATACTATCTTCTGATGTTCTCTGGGATAAAATAATTATCCTTGCAGAGGTGATGAGCTGGTCTGGAAATGAGATGAAGCCCCAAGGGTTCCTTTGAGCTGCACCCTGGGTCGCTCAGATGAGAGTAATTTGATCTTTGGGGCCCTAAGTTACTTGAATGGGTGAACATGGTACTAATTTTGGTCTCTGATTTGAGAGAACCACAAATTTCCTGAATGTTTGGAAACTGCTTTGTGGTTTAGAGAAAGCTTGGGCAAGGCATAATGAGTGTAAAAATGCAGCTCAGTCCCAACATGGACTAGATTAAAAAGAAGTGATGTTTTAGAGGAACATATACAGTTGTAAACCAATGTTACCTCAAAAATAATGTTACAGGGAAAAAAAAGAGGCAATGAAAGCAGGTAACTAGGCCAAGGTGATAAAAGTTACGTAGTTAATGGTCAACATAAAAATATCCTTACCAAGAAAGGAAAGAACAATGCCAGTATTATTGCCAGTATTATAACAAGCTACTGGAGAAAAGAGTGAAAAGGGACAACAAAAAATCGCCATTAGGAATAAAAACCAACAGCTATGGGAGTAAAAACACCATAGGTTGATATTCCTAAACTGAAGACAGGCCTTAGATTGCTGGCTTCATTTCCTGACTGGATGACCTTTTAGCTAACCCGCCTTTAGCCTCAGTTTTCTTGTCTGTAAAAGACAATAACACCTATACAGATTTCAAAGGGTTGGTGTGAAGATAAACTGAAAACAAATTGGGCGATATAAGAGTGCTCAATAAGCCAGCGATCACTTCCCTGTGACTAAGGCCTCTCGCTTTGTAGTCGTCTAGACGATCAGCTGTGGGCGCGCTCCTGAGGTGACGTACCTTGAGCTGAGGAACAGGGTTCTGAAGAGACTGTCCAAGACCCATTAAAGTTCTTACTTGCCAAAAGTACATTTTGTTTTGTATATTTTCATTTTTTTCCCTGAGTTTTTTATTTAATGGTGTTACACTTTCTTTCTGCAGTGGGAGTTGGATATTCTTTCTTTCAAGCATGTAAACTTTTTTCAAAAGGTACCCATCTGTATTATTTTTTGTCTGCTCATTTTCTGAGTTTGTGTACATGTGAAAAACCAGTTTGGCATATAAAACTAGCAGCAATTCATTCTTGTATTTTGCCTACAGTGAACTTTCTCTTCCCCCCACCTTTTAAAAAATAATCCATTTTTCTCACTGTATTAAATTTAACTTGGAAAATGACTACATAAAAGGTATGCAGTCATGCTTCTAAGCATGCTTCTAAGCTCAATCTCTTTCATCACATGGCCAGTCAGAAAAAGAAAACAAGAAAAATAATTGGCAATATTCAAATCAATCAAGCTTTCTTTCATTCTTGATACCCATGTCAGCCACAGTAAAGCTATTTATTGGGAGTAGCTGGGATTTGATTCAGCTTAAGATTGCCTGATGTATTTATGAGGGGAATGCAGCTGACTGAATAAATGGCATTGCTGGATAAATGATTTTATCCATTATCTATTAGGGTTTCTGGGTCAAATCCCAGCATTTTTATGCTGCAAACATTCTTCATTTTACCTCATTGTTCATTTTACCTCCTTGTGAGTACTGGAGAGTATAACAATTAATACCAAATAGTTGTTTAAGATTTTCAATTGCTATGCCAAATATATAAGATTTGGTGAAATCAAAACATGAATATTAATTCTTCGTAAAATAAGTCAAACTGGTTTTTTGTGTATTTTAAAATATTTGTTTGTTTTTTTGGTTTGTTTTCCTTTTCATTAATTTGCAGCAAATATAATCCTGTGCCAATCACAGTGCCTGACACCTAGCACTATCTAATAAATAAATGTTGAATTAATTTTTTTTCCTTTTTACTCCAGAATCTTTGTTAAGATAGCGTGATGGTCCTGGACTACAGCCTGGACTTTGTGGCCTTAGGGAAGACCTGTGTCAATAAGGCTTGCTTCCCTCTCCAGACAGGGAGCTCAGTCACCTCCAGGGCAGTGCTGCTTCGTGTCCCTCTGAAGGATGGGGCAGAGGGCCAAAGGGAGAGGAAGGCATGGCTCCACCACAGGCTGTAGCAGGTCCTTGGCTGCAGTGGTCCTGTGGCCAGTAGCAGAGGGGAGAGACGCAGGAACCACCAGCGTGACTACTGTCCGTGGGGTAGACGGGACCTGGCACACCCTCTTACAGTCATACTTAAAGCAGCGACTCAAACAGCCTCTTCCTCACACTGTCCTGTAGCCACACGGAGAACCCTAGCAGAAAGCCAAGTGGGGAGGAATGGGCTCCTTCTGTTCCCTCTAGGAATAAATAGCTGGGAGCAAGATTGTGCAGGGCCTGCAGAGTGCGTTCAGAGTTGCTGTCTGGACTGTCTCCCCTCATGTGTCTATCAGAATGTCTGAAAATCTTCAGAAAAACACCAGTCTGAAGGCAGTAGCTGGAGCTACAACACCTTTAGCAGGCATAGGGGCCTTGTGGCAGTTGAGAATGAGGGTGCCCCAGGGACAAGGGGGCCTCAAAAAGGGACACCCTGCATGGGTTTTACTTAGTTCCATTTTGTCCTGCCCAGCCCAGCCCATGGGTAGTAAAAGCAGGGATGGCGTTGAGCTGGTCAGATGTAGGGGGCAGGGAGAGGAGCCTTAGGAGCTACCAGGCCTGGCCCAGTGAACACTGCTGGCATCTGGAGGGAGGGCCCCACCGGGCCCCACCCCAGGCTTAGTGAGGGGCCAGTGAGAAGAAGCTGCCTCAGGCTGAGGTGGGGCCAGGCCCTCCCTGCAGGCTGGAAGGGGGCTGGCAGCCACCCTTCCTTTGCTCTCTGGGGCTTCTCACTGTGGAGGCAGGAGGAGGGCTGGTCTGTTTGGCGGTACTGGGGCCCTGCGGGTTCTGGGTTCCCTGAGCTGAGTGCAGCTTCACCCTTCCCCTGACAGGCCTTGAGCTGGAGCACCTGGGACCCAGCCTGCAGCTGGGTGAGCTGGTTCCAGAAGTGGGTCGGGCCCCCAGGCCTGGTACAGTAGCCCCACGGCAGCCTGAAGGGGTCCTCTGCGGCACAGGCGCTCTGTGTGAGGCCTGTAGGTGTGGGGGCGGAGAGAGCAGCTCAGCTTCTGGGCCAGGACACCAGGGTCAGGTTGCAGCCAGCCACGTGCACAGCAAACCCCGTGAATAGTACCTCTGTTCCCCCATGGGTCCAAGTTCTAGGCCAAAGGCGGCCTCTTCCCACACCAGTTGCCGCCAGGATGCCAGCCCCAGCTGCTTGAGCTGCTCCGTCCAGGTGGCGACCTTTCTCCTGACCCTCAGCCCTGCCTTTACCTTTTGCCTCCTTGGATTGCCTGCGGGCAACTCAGCTCCTGTAACTCCCACTTATCAGCTCTCCTGCAAACCTCCCCACTTCCTCCTCTTTGTGAACAGTGCCCCCAGCCAAAGCCTGGGACTTTGCCTCCCCCTTTTTTCACTCAGGTCCCATCAACTCTAATCTATTAAAAACAGAACAAACCTCATTTCTTGGGATTTTGCCTGTACATCGTCACTGCTTGCAAGTGCCAGGTCACAATTTCTCTGCTATTACCGAGCAAACTCATTTTGCTTAAAAAAACAAAAACAAAAACAAAAAACCCACTTCTTGCTGGCACCCGCGTCTCCTTCAAGGCCATTTCCCTTACCCAAGCTAACATCATTTGTTGCCCTGACAACTGCAGCCTTCTATGGCCTCTCCTAGTTCCTTCTCCAGTGCCCCTAGGGGGTCTTACCTTTTGCCTTCTTTTAAACTTGACACATACTCTTCTCTCTCTCTGGAACATTCTTCTCTCCCTTTTCCCTCACATAACTCCTCCGCCTCCGCCATCAGATTTCCCATTTCTGGGCCACTCCCTTCAGGTAAGCTTTCCTTCCACCTCTTCTCCCCCACAGCCATTTCAGCTGGGTGTTCCTGCTATGTGGTAAGAGCCCCCCTCTTTTCATCTCAGCTTCCAGTGTAGCGGCCAGTTGTGTCTTGCTAGGCTGTAAGTTAAGGGTGCAGGGGCTGTGCAGTTGCACCCTGCATTCCCTGCTCCACACACACCTTAGCTCCTAGTACAGGTGCTCAATATGTACACAGACATTTGCATTGTCAGAAGAATGCATCCAATATCCCTTTTCAGGAAAAGATCCATTCCCCATTACGTTGTGTATTTATTTCTTTTTCATCTCTTAGTGGCTTTGCTTCGCTAGTAAAGCTCTGTAGTAAGCCCGAAGTTACCTTGATAAATAAGCTCAGATCTCTGTCAGGTTTCTTGAAAGGAGCAGACTTCTGTATTTATTGGGAAATTGATTTTATATAGTAATTACCACTACATCTAATTTATATTTCTATATTGACATGTAATTATAGAAACACAAAATTTATAGATGAAACGTGCAACGAAAGTGCAGTCTAAACTCTAGAGAACGAACGTCATCGCCTTGCCGGATGTGGTCGGCTTGATTCCTTGGCGGGAACATACTTTTTGTCCTTTGTGGCCAAAATAGACCCACGCGGCCCTTTCAGCAACCCTGAGAATTGGGATCTCAGAGGACCTAGTCTTGACCATGACCGGGTTTTGTAGGAACATCTGGACTCCGTGCTTAATAACCTAGGGGCTCACACTTGGTAAACTGAACATTTTTAGAAAACAAAGATAAGCACTTGGAATTTTGATGAAGTTGTTTTTGTTTTGTTTCGTTTTAGCATTTTAACGTGCTTCAGAAATGTGGTTTTATACAGCGGTTACAAACATGTTCTGAGGATAGACGCTACGGATTTGAATACTGCTTCTGCTTCTTGGATAAGATACCAACCTTAGTTACTTTTGGATAAAATGGGGATAGAAGTAATACCAATCTCGTAGGGTTGATTTGAGGATTGAAAACGAAAATGCATGTGTAGGGCTTACAGCAGTCCTCTGCAAGTAGTAATTGCTGAATAAATGTTAGATGCTGCCATTGTTATATTTAGATCTTTTTTGAGATTTTTTTGATCCAATTAATCAATTTGCTATAATATGATTAAATGCTTCTGTGTTAGAATGAACACTAAATCTGCAAATAATTGTTGAGTACTAACACCTAGCTTCGTGTCCTCCCTCTGCAATCAAGGGAATGTCTGCTGAGTGAGAGAATGAATGTGTGGTTACTTAGCAAAACTATGCTCAGTCAGAAGCTGAAATCATACAGGGAAGTCTAACCAATCAACTGCTTTTATAATGGGATTTAAAAATACTAATGTAAACACAGTGGAATATTAATCTCTAACTACTTAATAAACATGCATGTATTTCTATAAAACGCACTGATTTTCATTCTGGCTTGAAATTCTTCTTTCACATTTCTCTACCAGGCAAGAAGACTTGGCGACAAAACCAGAGCAACCTAAAAGTAAATATCATTAATTAATTCAAAATTGACGTTATTGCTGTAGTTGCTAAATCGGTGTATGTTGGGGAACTTAAGCCATATTTTAAATTCACTAAAGCAATACTGTATGTCTGAAAGCCTATTTAATCTAAAAGAAAAAGCTGCAGCCACACTGTATCTAATTGCAGTGCTGGCACAGCCCCTGATGTATGAGTAGTTTCCAGAGTCCTGGCCCAAGTTCAGAATAATCTCTGTAGAACATCTCAGAAGTTCCAGCTTCTCTTTCCCCTGCCCCCACCTCGATGAACCTAAATTAGTGTTGAACCTTTCTACAAAAGGCAGTTTCTTTCCTAAGTGATTCACGTCTCACAAGTATGAAGCATGAACAAAAGCTTCTAATGGACCATACTTTGGGCTCAAAAGCCATCAAATGGTTTCCTGATAGATAAAAAATTTCCTTGTCAGGTAACTGCTATTCTGGTGTCTGCATGAAGTAACCTTATCCTCACTGAAGGAGAGCATGGTGTGACAGGTTGTATTGCTGAACTATCTGCCTGGCCTTTGATCTCAGCGCAATTAATGTTGGGGAATTGATGTTGGGTAAATTCTCTGGGACTCAGTTTCCTTATCTATAAAATGGAATAATGATAGAACATCCTCACCATGGAGTTAGTGTAAAGATCAAGTGATTTAATATTTGTGAAGTGCATCAACAAATACGTAACATATGACAGTGTTTTGAGTATTTGTTCGTTATTCACAGTCTGTGAATGGCCAGTGGTGACAGTTACCATGTTGTACAGCTAGAAGCCCTGGTTTGAAGAAGGAAGCAGGACGAATGCCAGTGGCTGTAGTCTTACATGTTTTCCGGTTCTGGTTTCAACTTCTGACACCTTAACATTCCTCTGTGGGTTTATTTATTTGTATATCATCAGGGGAAAAGTAGGAGCTTATTGCCATACATTTTTCTTCCTGACATTTCTAGCTGGTGAACTCAGTTCCAAATTGCACATATTTTTCCAATGCAAGTCAATTTGCGCAATCCTTAGGTATTTAAAAGTATAAATTTATGTTCAAAACTTTCCAAACTTATGTTTCAGAAACCTGTTAGGAATATAGGGGCTCTATTTATTTGGTAAGTATAGGAGGATGCAATATTTTCAGTCTCAATCATAGTTTTTACATGATCATACCCGTTGGTACATTCAGCAGGCATAATTAATGAACACCCACCCTTAAAGAGCAAGCAAGATAATGGTGGGAGACCATGCCTTGACTCGGTTTTATCACATTTTAAATATGTGACCCTGGCCCTATTGCTGAAACTCTCTGAGCATCAGTTTTCCCATTCGTAAAATGGGGATAAGTATGCCATCACATGCAAACTTGCCGTGAGGATTGCATAAAGTGATGTGTGCAAGCACCTAATACTATGCCTGCCATATATAGGAAGAAATGCATAAATGTTCCTTCCTGCATGTATTTGTAATATGTAGGTCATGTTTTGTGGAAGTGCTTTCTTTCTAGCTGATAGGTCCTACAGTTTGGTTTCTAGTTGTTCCATAGTCATGCTCCATTTACTTGGAAGCTTGGATTTTTGCAGGCTGGGCCTGCCAAGTACAGCCAGAACCTTTGGAATATACTTTCATTGCTTCCCAGGAGCAAATACCCATCCCACCACACATGCAGTTGGCCAGTAGGCCAGCCCAAGTGCTGTAGAGTCAACAGACTAAGGCAGCGGTTTGGGATTGGGGAGGCCACTTGTAGCAACGACTGCCATGGGGCAGACAACAGCCACAGATTCACCAAGAAGCAATAGGTAGTTCTGCGTGCCTTATTAGCCATTGCGTGTATCATTAGATTGGCTGACATCATTTGTGTTTGCCATGATGCCACAGAGCCATTAGGAAAAAGATGACTGTTGTGTCCCCAGTTAAAAAATTCAGATTCGTTCCTCCCTGGTGGCGCAGCGGTTAAGCGTTGCTCTGTGGAGCTGTCGGCAGTGGCAGTGCGAGTTCAACGCCCAGCCGGGGAGCTTCCCACATGGCGCAGCAGACCTCTCCTGCCTCGCCCGCTGCTCCCCTCAGCAGTGTATTTCCGTCAATCTGCCTGTTGTGCTCCCCACTCTGTCTCTGGTGAAGCCTCTCACCCCCCCCCCACTTCTGGCCTGTACCACAGCTTGTATGCATAAATAAATAAATCTTTTTCAAAAAATCATTGAAAAAAATTCAGATTCCTGCAGTATTTCCTAGAAAGGTTGCCATCCGCATCATTAAGAAGCCATTTTGGTTTTTTAGTGAATAAACTAGTTATCTGGAAAATTAACTTTCTACGAATTGACCTCATTGCCCCAAAATGTCAAGTACTTGGAACCTTACTATAGAAAATACATTCTGTCTGTGCTCTTGGGTATCTCAGACATTTTTTACTAGTACATAGAGGAAGTTATTTCTGAAAAAACAATGATCGTGGTATTATCTTTTTAGTTTATCTACATAGCTAGGGCCTAGAAAAACTGAACTTGAGCTAAATTTCCTTGAAGAACTAGACCTACATAGATGCTAATTTAACTTTTATTTTCATAATTGCAGATTGAAGTGGTGCATGATTGTCGGGAGAAGAGAAATCCTGGTCAAACTTCCAGTTTGAACAATGACAATAACTTGGATGTTTTAAAGAAGTATCTTTTATTTATTAACATACACTCATGTATACATTTACCAGTAGACACCTCCAATTCATTGTTAAGGCCAATGGGCTCTGAATAGAACAGGGTTCTATTGGCTGTGATAAAAAGAGCATTAGATGAGGTGTCACTAATCTTGGATTTAGGCCTGGCCCACATATGTTCTGTTTGCATGCTGCCAGGAAAATGAGCTGGACTTTTTGAGTATCTTAGTCTCTTTTGTGAAAAGGTGGAGAGTGAATGGGACAGTATTTCAAAAACTGCAAAAGATGATTAGATACGCAATTTTATTTTATAGATGCTAACAATACTTACTGTTTTGTCCACTTCTCTAATAGCATTAATATTCTAGACATAAAAATATTTGCCATTTAAATTTTATATCATTGAGTTGTTAGGAAACAGTCTTTGGAGCAAATTTGAATTTTAATTCAAATATAGATATGTATTGAATTTATACTGAATGCCTATGCATGCATATATACATGGAGAGGCAAAAATTGTTAAATGCCATTACTTAAAAATGGAAAAAATAAAGAGAGACCAAAGGTAGAAGTTGAATGGGGGGTGAGGAAATGAATTTTAAGTATGATATGAATAGGAAATCATGTTAGAAGGAGAATGTATTTTATTTTAAAAAGGCAACTAGCAAAATTAGTACAGAAACTTAATTATGTTCTAGGATTGGGAAAACCAATATGATAAATCCAGAAAATTTCAGAAAATTACTGGGAAAGAGGGGAAAATTGTGACTAAAATGTTGGTATCATTTTTTTATTTTTTTTAATATATATTTTTATTGTTATTTATGTCTTGTATTTTGTATTCCCCTTGGGTAGCCCACCACCAACTCACCTGCGATCTATCTCCATGGTCCCTTGTGCTCTTGTCTATTCCATCCTGTGCCCTTTTACTTCCCTCCCTCAGCCTCCC
>PVIJ01013712.1:0-43957 GCA_004024925.1 Scalopus aquaticus | reverse complement strand
GTAATACAAGGACTTGATGAAATAGGGCTGATTGTTGGAAAAGGATGTCCTGAAAGAATTCCACAAACAGGTTTTATGGACTCCACTCCCACCCAGAACAAAGAGATCCAAGACATCAAGGACTACAAACCCCATAATGTCATCACCACTGAAGGGAAGATTGCTGGGAACCAAGAGTGGAGTTAAAAGCCAGGCTTGGCATATAGCCAGACATATGGGCCTTGGGAGCTTCTTGGTTTTTCTCTGGACTTCAGTGTGCTCTTGGGGCCCCAGCTCATTGGAATTCAGTGAACTCACATTCCCCGATTTCTCTCTTTCCCCCTCGGTTATTCCTTTCTTCATTTCCCTTTTTGTAAATAAACCCTTTCTTAACTTGTTTTTGTATGTGCCTGCAGTTGAGTCTCATTATAAGCACATGGTGAGGGTCCTCACTTAGGCCAATCCGTTTCACGTTGGGGTTGCTCTGTAACATGATGTCTGTAATAGATGGTGTGATGTTATCAGATAACAAAAAAAAAAAAAAAGGCAAAACTTATCCATTCCTACTTCTCCTCTATTATTTCATTCCCTATCAAGGATAATCATATTAAGACTAGAAAGTTTACATGAGTTACAGGTATTAAAGCAAAAGAGAAGATAGAGAATTGTTAGAAGAAAAGCCAGTTCTTAGTTGCCATATGGGAATTCAAAAGTTGAGCATACAGATACAATTTTAAACCTACAGAACTGTAAGAACCTATAAAACAGCCAAGTGAACTTTCACTAATGACAGAATTATGGTGAATGAGTGAGATTCCAAATGAGAGGTCCCAAAAGATGAAGATAAGTCACTTCTCTCACTGTTTTAAAAAGGCAAGACATCCTGTAAACTACTGCTTATGAAAAACTGCAGTATGCAGATGTGCCTTTAGAGTTCACAGATTTATATAACAGTATTTAAATTTTTAAAGGATTTATGGCAAACATTTAAAATTGGTAATTCATACATAGAATACATATGATGCCTAGCTAGAAATTCAAAAGAATTTTTCCCTTGAAAAAAAGTCCTTTGCATTATCTTAGTCTGAACAATAATGTCATTATCAATGAATTCAAGGTCAAAGTCAAGCAATAGTCAAGTATAAATGATTAAAAGGGATGGGATGGCCTCCACAGATGAACTGTCTTTCCATTCTTTTTTGAAAATCAGAGCCCTTAGGTAAGGTACATCTGAAGAGGTGCGATCTTATTCCAGTGAATCACATACAGTATTGGGAACCAATGTTACCGCAATAAAAATAATGAATAAAATGCTTACAAAAGACAATATAAAATAGAGCCTTTACCATGTGTGTTTTAACAAGGCTTTCGGCTAGGCTATGTTCTTATAAAACTGAGACAAAGGCTTTTATGAGTATGTAATGATACAGATTCACAACTCATTGACAGACATCCACCGACGGCTCACACTGGAGCTCTCTCATAGTACATGCCCCTGGCTGCAAGCCCTTCTGAAGGAGCCTACCTGGGCCCCTCTGGCTCTAGATCTCCATCCCCTCTCCTAGCCCTGGGTGCCATGAGCCACATGGTGCACCTAACCAGTCAGCCTTTTTGGGATTGTGGATTTGATCCAGAAACGCAGGCAGCAGACACTACACTGAGCAGGTACTAACTATCATGGAGAAAAGGGCTGGTGGGAGGGGGAGAGCCACAGCAGCTGAAGCCACAAAGTTATGAAATGGAGAATGGACTACATATAAAGAGAAAAAACATTTAAAAAAATCCATAAATATAAAGTGCTATGTGTTCAGGTCTGTTGTGTTTCCAGAGGATTCACTGGATGAAAAAAACACACAATTCACAAGGGCTCTGGAGTCATGTGACTGGGTGACAATGACAGGATGAATGTGCAGAAGACATGCAAGAATCAGAATTCAAAGTTTGGGAGGTTGAATATAGAGGTCCTATACCTAAAGGCCTAAAAAAATGTACAAATACAATATGGGGGACATTTGGCCTAGCAATATAGAGATGTGCAAAAAATGAAAGTTTTTAAAATTGCTTTTATTGCTTTCTTAACAAGAAAGAACTCCTTAAGAATTAGAGTTGTCTGAGAAAGGAATGAATTATCCCCAAAGCTGGAGCAAGAGCTAGATAACCAGTTGCTAGCAGGCTGTTTCAGAGTGTGTGCTGTAGAATAGGTTTCCACCCCTATCCGAAAGTACACCATTCCTATTTGGTATGATCTCATAGGCCATTTTTGGGGTCTGGCAATAATAAAAAAATTCCATATAAATTAGTGGTAATAACATTCCTGAATTCCCAAATAACCTACCAAATCATAACAAATAGGAACATTCTATGTTCAGGTATCAGGGGATATTTGTTTATGAATGCTAAGTTTTCTCCAACTCTGAAATTTTATGATCCTACCCCTTTAAAATAAGTTTTAAAAAACAATTATGAGTTCATCAGAGAGCCACTAATATAGTACCAATGCAAGTTTTCATCAACTTGTCGATAAGCATCTTTGATGATAACCGTGATAAGCATGGTTGATAAAAATGCAGCATGATTAACCCCACTGACTTCAGTTAGAGTTCTGAATGAGTCTGACCTTAAAATGTGCTAGAAACAACTACTAATAGTCAACCACAAAAACTATCTGAATTACTGCAAGTTTTATTTTTATAGCTATTTATGCATTTTATAACATAAAACAGGCAGAAACAAGACTAGTTCCAACTGCCTAGTGCTCGTTTTATTAAAAGCCACAGAAACACCAAAACAACAGCATTTTGCTGCTGATTTATTCTCAGAATGAGTCAGTGGTGTGTGATGGGCACCTGCTTTCTTACCCTCATTGCAACTTTGCAAGAAAGAAAAAACAATTCACCTTTATTTTTCACAAAGCACCCAATGACAAAACTAAAGCCTACAGCTAACTATGACTTTGGCAGAGAAGTCAGGGCAGTAGACACTGCAACTGTGCACCAGAAAGAACAGCACTTCACTCCACAGAACCAGATGCCAACCAGAATAAGGAAAAGGGTGACATTGCCATCTGTCCATTGATGATCAGCAGGTCACAATCTAGTGTGTAAAATAACCAATAAGTCCACTGGACAAGACTAGAAGAAACAGGAATCCATAAAGGAGTACTGGAGAACTCCATCATGTCCCAACATGGCCTGAGAATAGGTGTGGCTCTGGGATGCCTCCTCTGTCATAACTGCTGTGGGCAGCATTAAAGAACCCACCAGGACTGGTTAGACAAGACAGGCACAAAGACCTAGGAATCACTTTTCAAAAACAAAGAAGGTGTGGCTGGCATCCTTCAGCTTGGCAGGACGTGGCTACTCTAAACAGATTAAGCCAGGATATGTGAATGGCAGCTGGTGGACTGCAAAGATTTAAAAGGCCCAGAACAGTACTCGCTGACATTAAAGCAATGACACCTACATAGTGAGGTTGCCCTCAACCCTACCAAATGCATAGGTAGAACAGAAACAATGAGAGGACAGATTGGACAGATGTTTCAAAAACCTTCTAACTTTCTAGGAGAAAGAAATACTGGATGATTTCACTCATGTGTAGCATATCAAGAAACAAAACATAGAATCAGACAAAAACTGGACAGGTCTAGAAGTCTAACTGCAGAACTGAGTTTCCCAGGAGTGTGCGGGAAGGGAGCAGGTGAAGGAGGGGGTCCAATGGTTTATGGTGGAGGACTATGGGTGCTTTCAGTGGTGGGGATGGTAACACATATGTGAGGAGATTTAAACCTAAACCCCTAAATAATATACAGTGTTGAACACAAATGTGACCTCAATTAATTTTTTTTTAAAAAAACCCTTCTAACCTTCTAATAAATAAAAATCATCCAGGATAGAAAAGACCTCTTAACACTGTACTGTGCCTCTAGGTGTACCACCAATTACAATCAGGAAATCAGCACCTGCGATCTGTGGGCTACTAGTGGCCACAGCTGAGCAGAGTACAATGGGCCATGATAATAAGAAAACTCTGAGATTTCAAAACCACTCAGCACTTCAAAAGCTTAGTTTCCAAAATTGGAGCAGCCTGATTTTATCACAATCACTCACCAGACACAGATTCAAGTAACATTTGCTTTGCACCTACTTTAGAGCAAGTGCTTTCATTTGATTTCTCCACTCCGAAGAACAGCCCTGCAGCATGGAGCACCTCCAGTGTCAAAAGAACACGATGATGATGTGAAAATTTGTTCTCATCCACTCTGATTATGGAGCGAAAAGTACTGGCAATAGAATTAACAATCTCAAACAGATTAAACCCACGGAGTTCTGAGATGGACAAAATCCACAGCAGTGGGGCAAAGGGAAGACACCGGAAGTTATGCTCAGGTTCTGAAAGATTCAGAGAAAAGGAGGATGGAAATCCTACTTTCAGGATAAATGTAATTTTTTTTCTAAGAGAACAAAAGAAATGTATAACACATACATATTTTGGCACATGTGGACCTTGCCACTCTTTTCTAAGATGCAAGGGAGTTTTTAATCCATCATCCTTGTGTTTTTATTTTGGTAAATGGCACCCTCATTTTGGGTTCAGGGCTTCAAACTTGAGTAATTCTTGATGCCTTTTTCTTTCTACCCACATTCTATCCATTAACAAGTGCGTAGCTCCACCTTCAAACTATATTATGAGACTGGCCATATCTTATCACTTCCATTGTTATTTATTTAGTAGCCCAAGATAATATCACCTCTCAACTGCTGTTCCCAAGATGAAATCAGAATCTCTGGGGTTGGACCCAGTGATCAGCATGTTTATAGCTCCTCAGGAGATCCCACCGCACAACCAGGCTTGGTCTACTCTCTACCCAACAGGCAGATGATGCTTATATTATTACCACTTTGCCAAAGCACAACAGGAATTTAGGAGAGATTAAGGGACTTGCCCAGTGCCACACAACTTAGAAGAACCACAACTATCATTCCAGGCCTACTGGGAGCTGCAAGTGCCTTATCTGATTTCCTTTCAAGTCAATTATTTATAGGGTGTTAGCTTAAGATGGTATGGAGAGTGAGATAGCACTAAGTGGGTTAGAACCTCAAGTTTTGTTGTTGTGTGAAAAAAAAAAAAAAAAAAAAAAGCACGTTACTTGAAATGGCTACCACGTCAATTGTCTGGTACCAAGTAGACTAAGCACATGTGATGTATAAATAGTAAGGATGGTAATGCTATTAGTTTGTGACAACAGAATTTTTTTTTAAAGAAAGGGACAATTCTAATTGAACATATGGAATATGCCTGACAAAGAAAACTATTAATTCAGACTGAACACCTTGATGTTCATACTTAAAACTAAAATATGTAAGACAGCAGTAGTGAAGTAGTCACAAGGACAAACTCTATAGGGACATCTACTAAAGATCAAGGGAGATGCAATCTCGCACCTGGGGAAATTAAGGGGACATTTTTACCTCCTTTGCTAATTACATTCACATGGAAGTCAACAAAAGACCAGCCCATGTAATGATTCTTTCATTGAATTTTAAACAAAAAGACAAGAATAAATAGTCTTCTGGGATTAAATTAAGCCATGATTCTGAGCTTTCTCACCCCTCGTAAGTGAATTTCTAGCTTTTCAAAAAGATTTCCACCTGAAAAGTAGAAGGTGCAATATCATCTTAAACTGTAAAGTAAAAATGCAGGGATACAAAGACAGAAGAGAACTATAAAATAATAAGCAATCACACAAAGTTGGACACCATGCACTAGGTCTAAGTTACTGCAGAATCTATTTTCTGAAAACTTGAAATGATAATCACTACATGCTGAAGTCAGTACCCAGCACCCCTCCATGTGGCCACAGAGAAACCTCAGTGGCTAGATCAAGGTCTCCAAAAGGCTTTATCTGAGCAACTAGGGAATGCAAGCAAAACTGGGACTTGGGTATCAGTTTTCTTTATACACTACCTTGGAAAAGACTTTCATAGTGGAAGAAATAAATAAATAAAGTTCCTTTAGAATTTTTGGATACTTTTATCAATTCATGAAGATATTTCTTCTAGGTATAAATGACTAAAAATGCAAGAGGAACAAAAAGATTAACTACTACAGCACACTAAGTGTAAGTAGGTCAGTAAAAAACCAGTAATGGCACTGCAGAAAGGCTCATGTTCATCATGCTCCCAGAGCAGATACAGCACTAGCTAAAAATAAACTAAATGTGTTTACTCTTCACTTGGTTTTACTAAAATGAATGTTGAATTCAGAATTTTAAAGAAAGTCTTCAAAACCTAATATTTGAGAGTCATCATATAAACTTTATAGTGTTTTTGAGAAGGGAAATTAATAGCAGTATAATTAGACATATTAGGGAACTAGAAAGTAGAAAAATATTTATCAAAAAGATCCCTATGCTTCTGGCTCCTAGGCTGACCACACATGTGGCTTTAAACAATCTATTCTTCCTCTCTGCAAGCAAGTAAATTCAAGGATCTATAGCAGTACTTTTCAGCACTGCTGCACATTAGGCTTACTTGGGAACTAAAATACTATGGCTTAGTCCATAAGACCAGCAGACCAGGCAACTAACTTATTTTACTGGCCTGGGGTTGGGTCTTGGCATCAGGAGTGTTTGAAGCTGCCCAGTTGATTCACTGTGCTGCCAGGATTGAGCCACACTGAGTACATAGTGTGGCTATAAAACAATCCATTTCACACAAGCCTCCACTGCCTTGTTCACATTGGGCACACTTTGCATTAAAGATGGCACAATGTCTTTCTTCCTCATGTCATTTCTCTAACCTTTAATCACAACTGTGAAAATCAACCAATAACAGATGTTGAGTAGATCTGCCTGAGACTATTTATCACAACCATTCTGGCATTGATAGTGGACTGAAAACCCAACTTAAGCTTACAATATTGAATATCACATCAAGTTTGGATAAAATCTCCAAGAGAGATGATTCATTTCTTTGGTTAGAAAAAGTATATTACCTGGGTTGTTTTTTCTTTATTTAAGTAGAGTGAAACAGACTAGAAAGGATTGCCAATTAGTCACAGTCTTTAGGATAACAATACAGGAGCAGAACAAAGGATCTAGGAAAAAGGGTTATGAACATTGGGTGCATGCAGAACTAAAGATCTCCAACATGAGCCAACGAGTTTGTCCTGATGAGCTGGCCAAGAGGAGCAGTGGAGAAAAGTGCAAGCAAATGACATTCAGAAGCATTGGCAACCCTGGTTTGGCATCAGAACTGCTCACAAGTGCAGAGCCCTTGAGTCCCAGCTAGGGACAGAGACCCAGGGGCTTCTCTCCTAGAGAAGTTCATCCCCGCCACTCCCCAGCCCCCAGTCAGTCCTGGAGCTCTATGAGTTGCTGTGATAGGCACTCAAGGGCAAGGAAATGGTGATTCATATACACTCTTTAGGGCTAAATCAGAGTTCCTCAAAAGTCTTCTACATCTAAGGTTTTCAGGATTGGGACAGGGCTTTAATTTCCACAGGGGTGAGGGGCAAACAAGGGCTGCAGATGCCAAAAGGAGATTTCTTTCAACATGGTTGTATTTTAGGATCAGAGTTACCCATAGGTACAGATTACAGTTTACAGCTCGACTGGACTACTCCAGGTGAGTGTCAGAATAAGCTGTCTCTCTGATTCAGCTTTGCATATCACTCTTTGCACGCTTCTTTCATGAATGCCAAACCTGTGTTTTAAATAGGTCTGACCCACTAAAGTAGCTTCCTGGTACAGAACCTAGGCTGGCTTAGGCTTCCTTAGTAACAATCTGCCAAAACTGTCACCTGGCTAAGCAGATTCCAATCACTACTGCCCCAGATGGATCAAGATCAGTTATCAGTTATCAGCTATCTTGAGAGAGCTCACACAAAATAATGAATAGAGACCCAATCTTGAACAGACATTTCCTGTTACCTGATCACTAAGCTGTGTAAATGACCCATGAAGCCTAAGTCGATAGTCACCTTAGATCAACAAAATAATGGCAGCATTGTATATGAAACATGCCACTCCAAGTTACTTTCTCAGCACACCCATTTCATGTTAACATTTCAGTGAAAATTAATTGGAAGGTAGGGCAGGATAGCTTTTGTTTATCAAATCGATTTGAAAAGAGGATTCAAAAAAAATGGGAAGAAAACAAGAGGCTTCAAAATATGCCATCTTGTACTTACATAAAACCTCTAAAATACTGCAAAGGCCATGTCAAAAGCAGTATTATTCAAGCACTAACATAATGTGTGAGGTTTTATAAGGATATTTGTGACTGCCTTCTGCTGTAAAAAAAAAAAAATAAAAAGCTGAACTCTTAAGAGGGAAATATATCCCACACATGTATTTTTAATAAGCTTACTTTGAGTCATTATTTCCATTGTAAAATTTTATACTCTGAAAAACTAGTAAGTGCTAACATGGCAGCCCATGCTGGGCGTGTGTGCTCCAAACAGTAGCCATGAGCAACCAAGCACCAAAACAGGTCTAGTTCAAATTGAGATGCTCTGTAAATAAGTCATATACAACAAATTTGGAAGACATAGCACAAAAATGATTGCAAATTATCTTGATTAATTTTTATTGCAATAGTATGAAATATTTTGTATATGCTGCATTGAACAAAAATATATTATTACATTTATTTCATCTATTTCTTTTTGTTTTTAAAATGTGGCTACCAGATTACGTAAAGCTACACCTCTAAACTTTGTGGCTCACATCTTATTTCTTGTTATGTTGATCTGAGTATAAATGCCAAGTTGATATATGCAGAGTCATGGAATCATTGTTAATATCCCAACTGGTTTAAATCCTGACCTCTATCTCTAGCAGAAAGGATTGCAAAAGGGTAGTATCTCAGCTATTGTATAAGGGCTACTACATGAAACCTTAAAAGATGTAAGTTGGAACCAAAGTCCACAATATCTCAGCTGATTAAAAAAAAGAAAAGAAATAATCTTGCTGAAAAAAATAGTATAATCAAGATATAGCTGGTCAAGTCTAGCTAATTAAAGCTTCAAAATACTTGTTTCATAATTATTAATATAACTGAAAAACCTACATAGGTGAGATTAACTACAAACAATTTAAAAGGAAATAATTGAGACTGATAGTTTCAAAATTAACAATTTTCAACTGACACGTGCTAGCAGTCATAAGCAACACAGAATTTTAGAAAAGACCCCATTCACAATATCATCATAAAATATAAATCTTGTAGGAACAAATCACTAAAGTGGTGGATTTATTTTAAGAAAACTCTTCTCAGCACTAGATTGAGAGAAAAACTAGATTTAAATGACTCAATGTATAAAAAATGTCAATTTCCTCAAAATAAATTTATAAACTTAGTGCAAGCTCAGTGGACTTCCCAACATATTTTTAAACTTGATTCAATGATGCATTCACTGGATCAAGTGAAAAAATAAACAGCAAAATAGAATAATTTAGAAAAAAGTATAATAAGTATAGGACAGCTATGAGGATTTTTTTTATTAATTGCAATAAAGGAATTTGATAGTAGGACCATAAGATATAGACCAAACTAAGAGGAGTGGAGGGTGAGATGTAAACAACCACATACGTAAATTTAGAATATAAAAGCAACACATCAAACTAGTATGGGAGAATAGATAAATACATGGTTATGTCAGATGGATACTGCTTTGAGAAAAAAATTAAAATTAGATCCCTATCTCACAGATAACAAAATTGATCCCCCAGGAGTTATACATGTAATTGTCTAAAAGGAAAGCTGAAATTTCTAGAAGAAAAATTTAAGTAAAAAATTATTTTGAAATGAGAAATGTGACATTAAAGCAGAAATCTGGATGAAAAAACAGAAAGATGATACTTCATAAAAAGTAACTTACTAGAGAACACTATACAGTTAAGAGATACAAGATACATAAGTTCTGGGGATATAATATCTGGCATGATGACTGTAACTAATGATACTGTGTTGTATATCTGAAATCTGTGAAAAGACTATCTTAACAGTTTTCATCAGAAGATGGAAATTAAAACTGTGTAAGATAAAGGATGTTAACTAAATTTGGTGATCATTTCCTATATATACAAATATGAAATATAAATATTGATACATGTTGTATACCTGAAATGAATACAATGGTATGTGTCAAATACATATCAATAAAACAAGACAAAATATATTTTAAAAATCCCATTCTTCAAGGAGTTTGCATAAATCTATTACTTGATGGGATGAATGTCCATGAAAAACTAAGAAGAAATAAAATATCTAAAATAACAGTCTATGATCTCATTTTCTTAGCATATATATTTCTTCTTTTCTGGGAAACAATTGGAAAAGTTATATGTGAGAATGTCAACAGTGGCATAGTTTTGATACATATTTTGGGGGTGATTGTTACTATTTTCTTGACACCTTTTTGCAGTATGAGTTTTGTCTATGAGCTGGTGTTACCTTTACTAGCAAAAGGACAAAAGCTCTTTCATTATAAAGTTTAGAGTTACCCATTCATCAAACATGGAAGGTGACTATGTGGTGGGCAAAGTTGTAAGTACAAAATATAGGAGAGACCTACACTGCTGGTGGGAATGCAAACTGGTCCAACCAATGTGGAAAGCTTTATGGCGGTTCTTCAAACTGCTAAAAATGGAGCCTCCATACGACCCAGTAATACCACTTCTGGGAATCTACCCAAAGGACACAAAAACTTTAATCCAAAAAGAGACATGCACCCGTATGTTTATTGCAGCATCATTTACAATAGCTAAAATATGGAAACAACCCAGATGCCCAAAAATAGATGATTGGATCAAGAAGATGTGGTATATATACACAATGGAATACTATTCAGCATTCAAAAAAGATAAACATATGCAATTTGCAGCAATATGGATGGAGCTAGAAGGGATAATGCTTGGCGAAATAAGCCAGAAAGAAAGAGAAAAATTCCGAATGGTTTCCCTTATAACCCGAATATAGGTGTACCAAACAAGAAAGAAACATCCAGCAAGGGAGTGGGAGGATAAGGGCTCAAAAAGGGATAGAAAAGAGCACAAGGGACTATGGTGATGGTTCACAGTGGTGGTGGGTAACCTATGGGGAATATACAATAATACAAAAAATATGAGTAATAATAAAAACAAATAAAAATTTAAAAAAATACAGGAGAGAATAGATCGGGCAAAAACTGGTCCCTTTTTGGTGCTTGGGTTCCAGTAGGTGGATATAAATAGATCTGAGAATAAAGCATGTTTAGGTCATAAGATTCCTTTCTTCTTTCAACTGATACCTGTGCTCCTCCTATGTGCCGGGCAATGTCTAAGTGGGCGCAGGATATTTGTAAACAAGAGAGACAAAAATCTCTGGCTTCAGGGATCTTACTATCCAGAAGATAAGAGCATGGAAAGATTTGGCTTAAAGTTAGGTGTGAGAAAGGAAACTGTTGCCTTTACAACAGCTACATGTAATGAAGCTAGGTGACAAGAGATGCAGGCAGCAAACAGTTCGCTAACTTCAAAAGTCTATTCTGACCTATGCAAACTTACCTATGTTTGCGAGGCAGGCACAAGATTCAATTTGGCTTTTGAAATGATGAAGTATTGTAGATTAAAGATTAATTTAGCTCTGCCATATTTACTATGTCCAGAATTAAACAGGTAAAATGACATGGATTGGGGCATTCTCACATACTGATTACATGAAGTAGCGCTTTGTTCAGTCCCCTCTCTCACAGTGCAATGCCAGTTATAAATCTTTAATTTAGCGTCATGTTTCTTTTGGGCTTGTCATTCACCATCACCTTTTTATCCTAGCACAGAATTAGCTGGCACACAAGTGAATAATCCATGCTTACTAATGAAACAAAGAATCTCAGTTACTTTTTTTTTTTATACATACAAGTTAGGGTACAGGCCAGAGGCGTGGCGAGAGGGTTCACCAGAGACAGAGTGGGGAGCAGAACAGGCAGATCAGAAATACACTGCTGAGGGGAGCAGCGGGCAAGGCAGGAGAGGTCTGCCACGCCATGTGGGATTCTCCCCGGCCGGGCGTCGAACTCGCGTCGCCGCTGCCGACAGCTCCACAGTGCAGCGCTTAACCGCTGCGCCACCAGGGAGGCCCGAATCTCAGTTACTTTTTAACCTGAGTGACTGAACTGGTCTTTAGAAGTTACCGGTTAGCAATCATCATAGAAATTGTCTAATGTTCTTTTTGTTACTTTTTTTGAAGTAAATGAAATGTAGTATTGTATACAGTTAACAAATATTTTAAAATTGCGGTGCCTCCCTGGTGGCGCAGCGGCGCTGCACCGCGAGTTCCAAGCCCGGCTGAGGGAGATTCCCAAATCGCATGGCAGACCTCTCCTGCCTCGCCCTCTGCTTCCGTCAGCAGTGTATTTCCATCCATCTGCCTGTTCTGCTCCCCACTCTGTCTCTGGTGAACCCTCTCGCCACCCCACGACCCTGTCCTGTACCCCAGCTTGTATGCATAAATAAATCTTTAAAATAAATGAAAAACCCCAAATATTTTAAAGTTGCCATTTATACAGATCAGATTAAGAAAACAATGTTTTACACAATCAGATGTCTTACATTTATCATTATAATATATAGCAGAAGAAAACAAAAACCTTGGATAGGTATGTTTTTCTGTGCAGTTTCTTAGTTTTAAACAATTTAATATTTATCATTTTATAAATTGTGAGCTCAAGAACAGATTTTTTTATTAAGCAAAAAGCAATTTGAATAGCAAAGGCGGATAACCTGTACCAATAACCATTTTCCTTTTTACCTTTAGTAACAAAACACTGAGTAATGTGCCCAGTGGGGGAAAAAAACACACAACTCTATTCCCTAGCTTCTTCTGCAGATGGAAACCAATGCAAAATAAGTATGTGTCTTTGTGTGGCAATGTCAGGAAAGCCCTTTGTTTTCTCACCTGCCATTTTATTTCCCCTCCCTGGAACTCCTACATGGTGGCTGGAACCTCAGCAACCATTTTATGAGTTTATGGAAGTTATGCATTCAGGTGGTGGAAGTCAAAAAGTGCAAGGAGCGAATGTGCCTTTAGACTTTGGCTAGTGGGCCTAGCTGACCTGGACTGCCTCTCTCCATTTTTACAGGAGTGAGAAAATTTATATTTTGTACAAAATGCTATTTTATAACTGCCTATTTCTCGCTGCATTCAGAGACCCATTTATTTTAAGTGGTGAAAAGTACAGAGGCCTAGAGCATTTGGCCTTCTGTTTCATTTGCTTTGTGGCAAATTATCTGTTATTAGGGTCTCATCTATTATCTCTGAACTCAAAAATCCAGTTTGATTTTTCCCACAATCTCCAAGTATCTAAGTATCTTCCAATATGTTCATTTGGATATTCCACAATTACTTCACTGATACAACTTCCTTATATTTTAATAAAGATCCCCAGTCAGGTTCAAATTACTCACTCCATTTCCCCCTACCCTTCTGATA
The DNA here is from genome assembly GCA_004024925.1 of Scalopus aquaticus. Lineage (NCBI taxonomy): Eukaryota > Metazoa > Chordata > Mammalia > Eulipotyphla > Talpidae > Scalopus > Scalopus aquaticus. The sequence goes on along the minus strand of PVIJ01013712.1, from coordinate 30,506 downwards.
ACTCTAATTGGGTCTTGGAGTCTGAAAGTTTATCTGGGTTTTATTGGGTTTGTTTGTTTCTTTATGTAGCACATGTGAGTGAAATCATATGACATTTGTTGCTTTTTTCAGACTTATCTTTCTAGGATACTTCTTTGGGAACGTCACCTCCTTATGATGGCCTGGCTCCTAACTGGCCCTGTTAAAGATATTCTACACTGGTGTCATGCCTGAAAAATGAGAAATTGGATTAAATGAACTCTGAGAACCTTTCCAAACATTAGATTCTAAATCCAAATGACTCATTTTGGCATTCAGAATGCTCTGTAATCTAGAGGTACTTTACCTATCCAAACTTACATGCTACTCCTTTCCAAGTTTCCTTCTGTTCCTGGCCAACTTCCTTAAGAACTGCAAATAAGTCATATTCATGTTGACCATTTCCAATTGGTTACTCTCTACCTCAGTGCCTTCCCAACTATTGAAATAGATGGCAATTGCCTTGCTACTCAGACTGTCATCTGCAGGTCAGCATCACCCAGCATTACCTGTGATGTTAGAAATGAAATTCCAGCTTCACCTCAGACCTACTGATACAGAATCCACATCTAACAAGATCCTAGGGTATTTCAAATATACCTTAAAGTTTGAGAAGCACTGCAAGAGTGTTCATCTCAAGTTATTCCTCAATGAAGAATTCACTTGGCAGGCCTCATGCTCTGTTATATCCTGACCTTCCACAGGACCGATGTCACCCAAAGCAAGCATGATGTTCAATTAATAACCCTTCTTAGAGTATTTATTCCTTATTTTATGAAATCTTTCTGCCCCGATTTCATTGTAAATAACATGCATCTGGCCAAGCTGAATGCCAGGAACAGAAACCCATTCAAGCCACCACAAGAAAAAAAAAAAATCTATTCTAAACATTACTTGGGAACTGGGACTAGAAAACTCCAGGAGGGAGGTGCTCTAAGGACAGACCCTCTCTCAGCACCTGTCTGTCTCTGCCCCTTTCTCTCTTTCTCTCCTCCCTCTCTTCCTCCCCTCATAATTTCTGCTTCTTATCAGCAGCTGTTGGTCTATTCCAGACAGCCGTTCCCTCCTATATCAGTTTGCTCATCTTTGTCCTATTCTGCTTCACTCTGTTTCATTTTTAGTCTCTAAACTTAACTCTTCCCATGAGAGATATTAGCACCACAGAGAATCATTTTTGAGCCACTCTACAAGGTTACAGGTGTCCGAGCGATCCAGATTATACTGTCGGTTTGGGAGCATACTCTGCCTCAGTTAGGCAAACTCTTCCAGTTGTAAGCCCAAGCAGGACAAGGCCCTTTAGGTAATAGGAGCTGTCAAACGAGAATATTCCTCAGAAAAATGTGGGATGAGCAGGCAATGAGCCACATTGCCAGCCCACAGAGTCATTATTTATGTTGTCCTCACCACAGCTGGAGCAAAATGCTGAGCACGTAACAAACTGAAACCAACCAATATGGGAGGAAAAGGACATTCATTCACCTAGCACTGGACACAGAGGAAATGCAAAGATCAAATAAGAAACAGTCCAAAGGTGTCACTGAGCTAATTACTTGATCCAGAACAAGTGCTGCAACTACCTGAGCAACAATTTCTTTCACTATCAGGTGGAATCACTTAAATCACCTCCAGGGGAATTAACAAGTCCCCTAAGCCAATCTCTATGAAAATGCTTCAAAATATACATGTGAATCAAAATCAATACCGTGTTCTCTAACATGCCATGTTACTGGTTTTCTCTCTCTCGTATTTCCCATAATATACAACCCATTTATGGCTATTGTTTGAGGGAGCAACCCCAACCTTTACTACTATGTTTTCATTGCCTGCATGGCTCACTCAAGTGGTGATCAGAAAAATTCATGCATCTCAATCAGAAGTGTAAAAAAGAAAGTTTTTTTACAATGTAGATTTTTAAATAACATCATACCTATTAACTGTGCATCTAAAACTGTAATGTCCTACACACTTTTTTTGGGTTATATTACAAATGATAATAATTATGTACCATAAATTCTTATGTAGGACACACATGTTTTGACTTATGTGGCCACTACCTTAGGGCAGTTTTATTTTGTATTTTCTAAAGGTGGAGTCAGAACATCATAGATTACCAGAGTCAGGGTCCCCATTTTTAACATGGGAACTCTGCGTATAAAAACAAGAAAATGGCCCTTCTCAAATCTCTGGAGCCCTATTCTCTTAACTTCTATTTTTTGTTTGTTTGTTTTTGTTTTTTTCTAAAACCACTTTACCACCTGCCTCACATTAAAGAGTGGGCTGTGGGGAAGGGTGGGATGGCAAGATAGACTAGTTTTCAAAAACATGTTATTTGCAGGATTCCAGTACTGATTTATAGGACAGAAAAAAAAAAACTGCAGATATGTAATACTTGCTTTTGCCAGGCGCAAAATCAAGGCATATTTACCAAGTGATCGCCACATGCCAGGCAGCCTGCTGAGGGCTCCCGAGATAGGATGAAAAATGTCTCATCTAAAAGCTTGCCCCAAGCTCACCTGCCTATCCCCTTGGGCATCTGTTGCTCAGAACTGACAAGTGTAGCCACTCAACAGCTGGCCCTGGGTGGAGCAAAGACAACTTCCACCTGGCTAAAAAGTCAATTCAGCTGGCCAAAGTGCCGGTATCAGGCAAAAGGGAAAAAAACAACCAATCAACCAAAACCCGGAAACCTCAGAAGAGAGCTGGGTGAGACTCCGCTGCAGGAGGCAGAATTGCACAGACTGTAATGCACTGTGCCCGCTGAGTACCCAAGCCCAGTGAGGGCTCCTCACGCCGAGAGACAAAGCTCTGTGGATCAAAGGATCCTGCAGCCTGGGAAGGGCAAGCCTGCTTCTCCAGGAACCTCTAACAACCACCCGGGCAGCAAAAAGGCAGGCGGGGGCGGCGGGTTGGGGATCTGTTCACTAGAGTGGGAGGAATCTGCTCATCAGGGTGGGGAGCTGAGCAGAGACAAGGAGATTTTTGCGCTGGGGACGAGAGGTGAGCAGGGCAAGACAGCTTGGTGATAGAGACGGAATGGTCGGTCACGCTCCGGTGCAGAGCAAGCCTTGGGGCTCCAGCCGAGGACACCAATTTGAGGACTCCAGAACCAGGAGGCTACGCAGGGAAAAAGCTCTGCCAGGGACAGGGAGCGACAGTCAGACTACCTGGAAGGGGATGTCCCTTCCTACACACACACACACACACACTCCGACCCCAGGACGCCCAGAATCGCCCCCGCTTGCGCCGCGCGCACAGCCCCGCGCTGCAGCGACCGCTCACCCTCGGCGCGGGAGCGGATCTCCGACACTGTCCTCCGCATAGTCGGCATCTCGGCGGCCGCCGCAGGTGGGTCTCCACCCGGAACCGTGCACCTGTCACGAAGCAGCACCGGCGGGAGACCAGGCTGCGCTACGCTGAGCGCTCAGCGGCCGCAGCTCGGGCCCACCAGGGCAGTGCAGCCACCGGGCGCGGCCCCCGCACGCCGGCAGGAGGAGGGAAGCGGCGGCGGCGGCCGCAGAGCTCCCCAGCAGCGGCGGAGGGGGCGGCTCGGCGAAGGGCGGAGCTCGGGCGCCGGCGCCGGGGGAGGGGTCGCCGGGAGCGCGCTCACTCCTGCCGAGGCCGCGCGGCCGGGGAGGCGGGAGAGGGGCGGGGAGAGACCCAGAGGCCTCCTCCGCCCCGCCTCACTTCGGGCCGTACCATCCCGGCTCGGGGAGGTATTTTGGATCGCGCACTCCTCCCCGCGGCACCCTCACAGTGCTTAGGGGGCTTTGGCCCCTAGCGCCACCGTTAAGGCTGCCCTCACCCTCCCAAGTCTTGACCAAAGAGGAAGGGGTCCTCTGATCCCTGTATTGTCCCCGCAGGTCCCCTCCTGCCACTCTCTGGCTTGTAATAACAATGGGGCTGCCTGTGGTCTGAAAAGTGGGGTTGGGTCTAAGTGGGCCGGCTGGTGTGTAGTAAAATGGGCTTGGAAGCTGAGGACGAATTTCCTCCTCCGGCAGTAGAAAGGCGCCGGTTATTCACCGCCTGGTTAGAATTCTGGCCTCCCTGCAAAGCCAGGTGCCCTAGCGATCTGAGTTTTATTTGCTTCCTGGTTTGGTACACGAGCAACAGGCTCCGAGGCTGGGCTTCTCTGGTCGCTGGAGCTCCTGCCCCTGGCGCCTGGGTGCGTCTGCGGCCGATTTGCTAGTGGGCCAGGTGAATCCCGCTAGCAGCCTGAGAAGCGCTGGAATTGCAATGAAATAAATGATTAGGTCAAGTGGTTCAAAAGGGCTTTTTTTGGGGGTGGGGGGAGGCGGGAGCTTGATCTTGTTTTTAGTCAAATCTGCAGAAAGTTAGTTGCAGTAATTTTACCTGAAAAGGGAAGAATATTCACAATAAAATCCATAAACACATTAGCATGCAATTTGCTCCATATCTTAGAGATGACAATAACCTCATTATCTTTCATTTTGTACACGGAGATGCATGCTAACAAGTTATCAAATTATGTAATTTTTTTGGTTTTGTTTCTTTGGTTTGGTTTTCTTGCTGTTTCATCTTCAAGTTAGGATGTAAGATTTTATATACATTGCAACTGCCGAAATATCAAGAAAGTAATGAATTAACAGCAAATTGCTTCCTTCCTCATCTAGTCTTCCTCCAGGGCCCAGTGAAAGAGAACCTTACATGTGAACTGCTTGCAGATTCCAAGCCTCAAGAAAAAGTAAAGTAAAATCTGCAATAGTGTTTTATCTTCATTTGTGGTTTTTCCTCTGCCTCCTGCTGGTAGCATTTGCTAATCAGTGCCCTGCCCTACATTAATACTCAGGCAGGCGGTCAATGCATATTTATGAAGACTCCTACTTGGAGCCACCCTACTTGGCTCTTGTTCAGAGGCTGGAATGAGAACAAAGGATATATTTCCAGTATTCCTGAAACGTGGCAGGGTAGAACAGGACTCAAGATGAATGTGTTTCAAGTGATGGTTATGATTTAAAAGTAGGATCTTCTAAAAGCAAGAAATGAGCAACTTTTCAGGGCTGTCATCACTGGACATTTTTATTCTTTCCAGTTCCAGGACTTCCCTGTAAAGCAGACTTCTCTCTGACCTGATGAACATGAATCTGAAATAAAATGAAAGAAGTACAAGGAAATAGTGAAAGATGGTTTTAAAAGTTAGTGAACAGAAACCAGAGAAAATGTATTATTATAGTTAACATTTTAGGCATTTTGTGTAAAAGGCAGAGTCACTAATTCAAAATCAGTCTACAACAGTTTGACGGTATTTGATTTATGAGTAATACCTTTGTAGTGAGCACTTGAAGTTCATTTCTGCTTATTTACAAATAATAATTAACTTAAAGGAGTTCCTGAGATTACCTTTATTTTGCATATAGCAAAGGTGTGTGTGTCTCATTAACAACTAATCAGCACATTTGATAACATGTCATTCACACAGAAAACGATGACAGTGATTCATAAGAGAGTTTGCATGATATAGTTGACAGTGTACTGTGTCTCCTCAAATTATATCATCGCCTTTCTCCAGACTAAGAGTATCCCAAGTAACTCATTTCTGAAAACTCACTTATTCCTGTTGGCTAGAAATCACATAATTTTATAGGTTCAGAAACCTGATTGAAGTTGAGTATTGCACTAATCTGCATCCACTTGATTTCAGATTTCTCTCAAATCTTCTCATCTTCCATTGTTGTGAGAAGCACAGTGTGCCAGTCCCTGGCAGAGAACACTGGTTCCAGCAACATGACCTTGTCACCGAATCTCTAGAATAATTCAGGTGTCAGCAAGATCATTTAAAAACTGTCAGGTCCTGTGACTATACTACTGATGAACTTAGATGGAAAGAGAATTATTTAAGGACAGTTTCTCCAAGAACCAGATTTCATCACCTTCCATAAAATATACATTGACTAATGTAATAGGTCTGAGGAGATAGGCCAGAATGCTAGATTACAAAGACATTGAATGCACATGTGAAATTTAACCAGCAATAGAAGATGGCTGACACTTAATGTCAGAGACAATTACCAACAACAGAGGCTGAGAGAGGAGAAATGTCAAGAGTTGGAGTGAGCAACACAATTAAGCTGGGTCTTGAAGTAGGCATTAAATCTGTAGGAATGCTTAGCATATAGTAAGCACTCAATGATTAAAAAATGTTTAAGGTAAATGGAATGATAGAAGAGCACATATGTTTGGGGGGGGAACAAAGAGACTGATTTGACAACAACAAAGGCCTCATTGGAAATCTGTATACTTTAAGTGGGTGAATTGTGTGTTATGTGAATTATATCTTAATAAAACTATTTAAAATAATTGTCCCCAGAGGAGTCAATCAAAAATGATCAAGTCCAGAAATTCAAAAAAGAAGTGTCAGGAGTTATTCTTATCTTGGTGGGTTTTAACTTAGAAATTACCTGCCAGACCCTGAACAGCACTGTTTCCTCTAAATTCTTTCCCTTTCCTCTAAATTCTTGTGCAGAAGTATGGAATAATTGCATAAATTAATTTTAAATTTTTGGTGATTACATCTTTTAGTTAAAATTGAGATTAAGACATCAAAATTCTATCAAATTGCAAAGTTATCTTGTTATTGAAGAAAAGGTGGTTATTTGCTTTGGTGCAGAAATTATTTTATATTGATTTAATGGATAGTGTATGGTTAAGATAGTATTACATTTTTAGATTAGAAAGGCACTTTCCCCAAGTCTTCCACCTTGATTGCTTTCTTTCTGTCACTGTACCTTGCATACACAACCCTCCGATCTACCAGCATGCCATTTAGGGTCTATTTCCAAAATAGACCTTAAATTTATCAACCTCCATTCTGCCACTTCTATACACTCTTGTGCAAGTCACCATCATCAGTGATGTTTTCCTAACAGAGCTTCCTGGTTTTATTTTTTTCACCCATTCATCTCATAGGAGCCATAGTTATTATTACTGCTTTAAAGTGCAAATCAGTTCATGTTATTTCTTAAGACTCTTCAGTAACTTCCTATAGTACTTGAAAGGAAACCCAAACCCTTTATGATCTAGTTCCATGCCTTTCTCTCACACTCATCTTCTCCCTCATCTGGGCACTGGACCCAAATTATTCCAGGGCACGCCAGTGGGTATTGCTCCCCTCCCTCCAGTGCCAGCCACAACCACATTGTCTCATTCTATTTTTCTCATAGCATTTATCTCTGTCTGGAGTTTTTTGTTTATCTATTAATCATAAATAGATTTTGCTATACTTGTCTTGCATATTACAATTTGTCGCATTCTAAGAACAGTATCTGTCATATAGCACAAGATCAAGAAATATTTGTGGAATGAATGAATGAAATGGAAAAAGTATGCACTTCAGATGATCTGGTTCTCTAAGATTGGTGACTGGAAACAAGAAAAATAGTAACTTTCTCCTTGAAGAGAAAATGATATATTCTGTATCAAGTAGGGTATATTACTTTGTTAGAACTAGAAATAATTTAGGGCATGTGTGTTTTGAAGTATTTGATATCAGAAAATTTTTGTAAATACCATATTGACTTTTGTTGAAACTTGGAGACCAAAATTTAAAAACAAACTTATTTCAAGCAAAGGCTTTAAGTCCACTGTCATTGAAATATCTAGTCCTTTAGTCTTACTCATTATGATAAAATCAATACTTTTCTCTCATATCTATTGTTTATGTCTTATGATTATATTAACATTCTTTTTAAATATTCTAGCAATGTTAATTCAAAGTTACATTTTAAACATTATTATATTCTTCACAAACTTGGAATTTACAACAAAAATAGTATAATGATTTTTTTCTTCACTATCATTAAAAATACTCTGCTCCTAATTCAATGAAACTACAATTTTAAAATGTGGATTTGTATTATATGAAAAGACTCTTAATATAAAAAAATTAAATTCTCCCCAGGATATTTAAAATAATATTCAACACACACACACACACACACACGCACACACACACACACACACACACACCCTTTTAGGGGATTCATTTATTGAATATTTTACTCAAAAGGTAAATGATCATTCAAGGGAAAGAAAGCCTAGTGTTGAGATCTCAAACACAATAGCAATATTTCAAACTGATAATAAGGAACTAATTAAAAATTTTTATGAGTTTTACTTTACGCCTTTCCTTCTGACCAGGGTCAGGAAGTTAAAAAATTGAATATTGAACTAGAAATGCTGTTTCTTTTCAAAAGTTAACATACAACTTTCTAGTAATGCTGAGGGTCTGTAAAATGCTGTTATAAAATGCTTCATGAACTTCATGGAAAAAAATAGCGTAGTGCTTTAGCATTTTAAAAAGCAGATTTATTGAGGCTTACTGACATTCATATGTTTAGTTATAGAATTTGACATTTTTTTATACACATATGCCTATAAAGTCATCACCACATTCAAAATAATAAACATATCCATCCCTTCCAGCAGTCTCCTCTTGCCCCTTAGAATGGTTATGTGTAAATAACCATTTCTTTCCACATTCAACACAGTTTTTTGATTTCCAACTGTTCTTCCCATCCTAAGAGAGTTATTAGACACACTGTGGTCAACTAAAATAAACAGATTTCAGGTCCTTAGAAAACTTATAACATTAATCATATAATTATGTAAATAAATATAAAATCACAACAACAGATCAAACACTAAAGGAAAGGCAGCCTACAGCTGACATATTGATTGTACTTCAAGGTATTTCTGGACTTTAGTTTTTTTATTTTTTTTTTAGCTACTCATAGAGTTGTTTTATTTTTATTTATTTTTTTATTCAAGGGAAAAAAAGAGAAAGAAGGAGAAGTACAAAGAAAAAAATTTAAGAAACAATCAGAGAAATATTAGACACCATGAGGAAAGGAAATATAAGAGTCCCAGAAGGTGTGGACTTTAGTATTTATAGCTGTAATTCTTCGAATTTGCTTACATGTTCCCTTGCAATAAATCTGAAAGTGTACCTTAGCATTATGTTTCTATTGGCTGTTATAGTTTTTTATCTTGAAAAGAGTGTGATGTCACATAGAAAGGATAACCAGTGAGGACAAGAAATTTTATTATGATTTATTACCTAGCTATCATTCAGAAAGTCAATATTAGAAATGAAAAGAAACTTTTAAGAAAGTTTCACTTTATTACTTGCTGTATCACATTAGGTGCTGTTTCTGGGGGGAAATGTGACAATAATGAGGATAAATGTATTGAAAGTGGAGGGAGGCAATCCCAGAATTTTTATTAAAAATTGAGCATATCAGTGAGGTAAATAAATATAATTATCAAACATAATTTTGTAATTCCACGGCTTTTTAACTTAGAAAGAATGCTAGGTTTAAATACAATGGCTTCCTAATTCATTGAAACAAGTCATAACTTTCAAATGCGAAATGTCTGCCAATTGTGTTTGAGCCTCTGCTCAGGTTCATCATTCACTGCAGTGTTTCACAGATTTATTGGAAAATCACAATGCTGTTTTTCTCTCTGACCCCGCAAAATCTCAGAAACAACATTTGCTAGGAAGAGGAATCATTTATCACTGCAGATTCTTACCAACTTCAAACTCAGAGAAATCTGCCAAAAAGAGAAAGAAAATCAATACTTAATTCAAGATTACATTTCAGTATTTGCCCCAAAGTAAAGAAGCCAGAGGGGAAACACTGTGAAGGAGAAAAATTAAGGAAATAAAACAACTGCAGGTTCAAGGTATGTGGAAGCAGGAGACACTGGTTTTAAGAACCAAGAGAGCTAGTGCCAAGTTGTGGGAAGAGAGGGCTTGGACCTTAGCTTTCCGTGCTTGCCTAAGCCAGATTTTCAATGTCTGCTCCTCATTGCTCCCTGTATTATATGGTTTATTTTTTATTTTTTCTATACTATTTACTAACCTCAGCCTTTAAATTGAAAACTCTTTGCTTCTGTTCCTGAATTCCTGTTGTTCTGACACCAGCTTGTCATCTCTGCTTTCAGAAACCACCAATCTGCCCACTGAAGCAGCTGCAACCTGTTGCCTGTGGGGCCCTTCATAGTCCATTGGTTTAACACTGTGCCTATCAGGTTCTGACCCCTGCTACCTTTTGACTTATTCTTGTTCTAAAATGACAATGCAGGAAGAAAAGAGAAACCTGTAGACTGAGAAATACTGAGAAATAAACTTGAGTAAGTAGATGAGGACAAAATATTGCAGGGCCGTATATATCAGCCAAAGCACTGGAACAGGTGCCCCCCAAAAAGGAAGTCATTGTAGGCTCTGGGCTAAATGCAGGATTGTGTTGTAAAATTATTATTGCGGCGGTAACACAATATGGAGCATAGATTATAAGAGAGACCAAGTTGAAGGTGACAAGGACCTATTCAATTAACAGAGGAAACAGTTATTTTAAAAAAAAGCTTGAATGTAAAACGATACATTTTTAGTAATACTTATGGGACTATGGAAAGGACAATCTATTTATCTTAAGAAAAAGCAAAGTAATTACTTCTATGTCGTTATAGATATAAGATTTGATGCGCTCTATGAGTGATATAAAGTTAAATGATTTTAGGTACTAGAGTTTTCCTCAATAATGCTTTTTTTTTGTGGAGTCTTGTAACACAAGTTTACTTATTCTAACCTTTGTATAAATATTAGATATGTACTTTTAATGCAGGATTCTACTTATTGATTTCAAGAAACTTGTTGCAAAAATACTAACAAGATTTATTAAAATGCTAAAATCAATGAGTCTTTCTGTGTTATTTTAGAAGTTTCAAATGCTTATCATTAAAAAAATCTAAAAATAATAGTGGTTTAAACAAGGTGAAAGTTTTTTTTCTCTGTCATATAAGAGAAGTCAGAAGATAGGCCCCAACTGTCATCAGAGATCTAGGGTCTTCTACTTTTTCTCCGCCATGCTGATGTATGTCTTCTGTCCTCAAGGTCCTAGCTGGGTTCTGGTGTACCTGCCATGCACCCACATTGGAAAATAGGAAAAGAAATAGCAATATAAAGACAAAAGGGGTAATAGCACATCCAGTGAGCTCCCTTTAAGCATCTGTTCCTACAGCCTCACATAAAAGTTATGCTCCTAACCTATTGCCTAGAAATTAGCCCCAGATACACACCTAGCTGGAAGGGAGACTGTTGCATATAGTGTTTTATTCTGCATGGAAATGTACCTAAATAAATTTGAAGGTTTGTTACCAGTGAAGGATAAAAAGGGGTACCCAGCCAGGATTCTCTGCAACGCTTTCCAATAAATCTCAGAAAAAATTCTCAGGATTTGGTTATTAAAATCCTAAAGTTCTTTATGGACATAGTAATATAATTACGTTTTGTTGAAATCATGCTTTAAAGTATTTTTAAGAAAAAATAAAAAGTTTTGCTTTATCTTAGAAATCAATAAAACAGGTTCTAGAACTGCTAGGGCTTAGCAACAACTTAACAGATGAGTATTAACAATATTACTGAGTGTAGTGTATACTTGGATACAGTAAAAAAATAAGAGGGGGGATATAATTAAATGGGGTAGTAACTTAGTTTTTTTGGTGACTCTCCAGTTAAAGGCAAATAGAATCTTAGCGGTAAGAGACTCACAAAGCAATGGATGAAGTAAAAACAAAACCTTTTTTCTTTCGGTTCTTGCTAGATCTCATTATCAGTCCTTTTTTAAAGCTGTTTTTAGGAGCAAGAATGATACTAGTGTCTCTTTTCCACTATGTTGATGATGTCATTCTCTTTCAGATTTTTTTTTCTCTTTTTAAATCAGAAAAAGAAAGAAAGTCAAAGAATTGGTGATTTTTGAAGAGGCACAGCATAATAACATTTTGGGTGCATTACTGTCTCAGCACAGACTGTACTGTGAGGGAAGAGAACCACTATGGTGGTAGCGATCTTGTGGGTTGGAGTTTTCTGTGTTCATGCGGATGACTTTTGGTCCTGAAAAATTATTGAAAGCAAACTCTATTATTAAAAATCAATATATTATTTCTCAAGTTTGTATGTTAATACACGGTTCTTAAGTCTTGAAATTCTACTTAATTTTGTTCTTCCTAAAGACCTTGAAAATGTTAAGAATTACTTTCAAGGAGGTGTTTGATTAATGTTTGAGTTTATTCATCAGTTTAAATTTCCTTACATATTTTAAACTAAATTATGAGGTGTATGAATTTTATTTTTTTAAGTCCATATGTCATTTGAAAAGCCTTCCAAGTGACCATTATAATAGGATACATTTAACTTATAAAAAATAAATTTTAACCTGTCTGAAAATTCCCAGTTCTGATGGGTTTCAACATAAAATCTTTGTTATAAATCAGTTATCCAGGCCTGTCAATCAAATTTGGAATCAAAAGGAAATTCTTTTGGGAATACTTTTGTAATAGGTTAAATTCTCTTAAATACATTGACGGTAAACCTTACTTAACATATTAGTACTTTGATTTACCTAATCTTATATACTTAGTTGTCTAGGTGTAAAGCTACTAATTCTCTTTGAAACAATTATACCATGGGAGAAATTTTAGGGCTAGCATTTCAAACATTCATTTGGAGGTTTCTCTTTCACTTAGCTGAGGTTCAATATTAACTAGAAATGTCATCTGTGACATCTGACCTCTAGAGCTACAGATTCATTTGAAAAATTCCCTACATCTCTGCCTACCAATGGGCCTCATTTCTCTAGATTCAAGTCACCCATTATCTATTGATAACAAGCCATGCATTGCAATTCTACTCCGCACATTTGGAAAAGAAGTTGCATTGTTTATTTTATCTTCCTTTTCCCCCCAGCTCTTCTCGTGACTGGTTCCATGCTCGTTTACCGATGTTTTGAAGGGTAGAAGAGAGAACGTACAATTCCCATGACTCCCAGTTTTTCAATTTCCAGATAATAACTGCTAAAATTTACAAGAAACGCAATTCATTGAGGGTTTCTGGCATTACTGAAAAGGATTAAATAACATAGAAAATAAGAGGATGTCACTTTTTATATTTATGAAAGCTTTTTCTGCTGAATTACCTAATGCTTTTGTTACAAAAGACATTGAGGCAATTTGTTCTTCAGACCTTGCATAAGCCTTTTCTGTGATGTGGGAAGCCTAATACCTGCATAAGATCAAAGTCTCTATAAAATTACCATAAATCACCATAATCACAACTAAAAATTAATATTAACTTCTTAACATTGTTGCAAATTTGGTGAAGTCTCAAGGTTCTTTTACTTTTAGCTAGCCTTGGCAAATAAGTTCAATGTAAAGTTAGGAAAAATTTTCTCATTTTTGAAAAATCCTTCATGTTAGCATAAATAAACAGTCATAATAAAAGGATACATTTTACTCTGACCTAAGGAAATCTTGTTGCTCTTAATTTTTCTTTGTAGATTAGATAGTGGAAAAATTTATAGTGTGAAACATAAGTCTGTCCTTTTGAGTATCTTTCTCTAGAATGAATTAGATAAGATGTTCAGAGAATGAGAGTGTGTGAGAAAAGAGATGCCATTTTCAGTGAGAGGTAATGAGAGGAGTAGCACATTTATTGAAATTTCTATCCTGCCAAAAATCTGGCCCAATGAATATTTCACCCTAGGTAACAAAGGCAAAACTAAATCTCCCATTTTCTCAATTTCATTTTAGATTGCTTTCTGGCATTGAAAAGTAATTAGGGAGTTTTTTTGTTTTGTTTTTTAGATATCACAACATGGTATGTCTTGAAACTACTGACAATTGAGAATTTTGAAAACAGTGAATGAATTATTTGGACTGGTCAGTTTGCAGGAGTCCAAAGAATTTTGCAGGCATTTAAAAGCCAGAGAATGAACAAGAGTAAAATTGATCTGTCTTGTAGCCTTCTGTCCAAAAGACTCCCTCTTTTTGTTGCAGCTTGGAATGTGAACTCTCATTCAGAACAGAGAAGTTTTGAAAGTCCTAACAAATTGTCAATAATTTCTATCGACAAAGTCAAGGACCCACTTCCTCTTGGCCAGACATGGGCAACCACACAGTCTGATTAGCCTGTAGAGTGCAATTGAGAGCAATGAAGATTGTACTCCTTGAGTTCTGTTTTATTTTCTCATAGAACATTCAACCTTCTGAGCTTCTGACTCAGACACAGCAGAGATACTGTTGCTGCCTAAGGGTAATCATTTGTTATCCTGGAATGCCCTTGCACTGAGAAAATTAGAAGACCGGGAACTCAATATTCTCAACATGTGCTTTTCTCATTAAGTCTTCTGGCTTCTATTTCTTCCTACCATTTTAGAAGGAACAACCATTCCACTTTTCAGCCTTCCAGTTTATTTATGGAATCCCTTAATGCATGCAGAGAAATACTTGCAGAGCAGGTAACAAATATAAGGATAGCTTATTTTATTTTTCTCATCCCTTGGAGAATGAGGTATTCTCTGTAAATGCTTTTTTTTTTTTTTTTGTTCTAGATAGTTGAAACTTCTACCTTAAATATCAAGTTTTGTTTTTAACCTAGAGAAGTAGTATAGCATAGTGAGTGGTTAAGCACACAAACCCTGAGGCAGGTTATCTGTATTTAAATTTGGACTCTACTATTTTCTAGTTTTATAATTTGGGGCATTTAAATTCTCTTGCTTTAGTTTCCTCATTTGTAAAGAAGAAGTAATAATAGACACTACCTTTTAAGTTTATTGAGTGTAAATAGGATTATAGATTAATACAAGTAAAGTGATTAGGACAATGCCAAGAACATTGAGTCATAGAAGAGTTATATTTATTCAACCATTCATTTATAATTCCTTCTTGTTTTATTTTACAGGATGTATTGGACATTGAGTGTGCAGTGCCTTCATGCACAGCAAAATAATATAGTTATGCCTTTAGACAGGACTACAATGCTGCTGCTGATGAAAAAGTAACTAATATTATTTATCGATCGGATTACACACATACTATTGGTAAGCCATATAATAAATGTCTTTTAAAAAGTGCACTTATAAATAGACATAGTGGATTCAGTCCTTGCCACCTTCACTCAGCTAGATGCAAGTTCAGGGCTGCGTGACCTGAGAGCTGGTGGCGTAGTGTCACCACACTGCCTGGCAGCTGCGACGTCTAGCCCCCACCCCAGTGGTTCTCAGCCTTAAGTGGATTTAAAGATCACCTGAAAGGCTTGTTTGAACACTGTTAGATTGTGGGGCTCTATTTAGAACTTTAGGTGCAGTGATCTAGAGGGAAGCCTGCGACTGGTGATGTGGCAGCTCTAGCAATCACATTTTGAGGGCAGCTCTCCTACACTAAATGACTCCAGGCTACTTTGAATACCAAGTGGTTCTTTTTGTCCCTTTACAGCCAACTGACAATTGAAGTTATTGATGTGTTCCTTGGCTTTCAAATAATATTAGACACACATTCAGCTGTTTTAAAACTGTGTGTAGCTCACTTCCTACACTATCAGTTTGTGGACTTTAGAAGGTGGTCGTGGTCCTGCAGAGGTTCTTTTTGTTTGCTGTTCATTTCCCTGGTGCATTTGATTCACTAATTATGCTAGGAGCTTGACTTATTTCCTTGCATATTGCTTCTTTTTATTTTAATGTCGGAAACATGTTAAGTAACTAAGCTTAATTAGATTGAAATCTCCATCACATACTTTTCTCTCCTTGAAGTTGAAGACTTCACACCCAGTAGAGGTTATTCTATACTAGAGCATAATAAAATCTAGCACACCGATAGCTAGGCTTTTCAGCCTCAATTCAGGAATCTTGTTCCAAGAACCGGGTGTTGTTTTTTTTAAAATAATTATTACATTCTTGTTTTATATTTATTTTTAAAGATTTATTTATTTATACATACAAGCTGGGGTACAGGCCAGAGGAGTGGGGTGGCAAGAGGGTTCACCAGAGACAGAGCGGGGAGCAGAACAGGCAGATCAGAAATACACTGCTGAGGGGAGCAGCGGGCTAGGCAGGAGAGGTCTGCCGCACCATGTGGGATTCTCCCCAGCTGGGTGTCGAACTCGCATCACGAGCCATCGACAGCTCCACAGCGGAGCGCTCAACTGCTGCGCCACCAGAGAGGCCCCCTTGTTTTATATTTATTTCTTTGACTCTAGCCTTGTCTCTTATCGGAGTAGTTTTAAAACCCTGTGTAAGCCACAGGATGGTCACAGAATGAGGACTAGCAAGTTGTATTTTCTTGGTGGAACTATTTTTCTCCCATATCTCCCCTCTCGCCCCACCCCCGTAGAACTTTTTAAAAAGTCTTTTCCTATGTTAGTACATCCTCGATTGCTGAACTGCTCCTGTTTAGCTAAGCAGTGTGTTTGGAAGCTCCTGATTCTGTCTTTCTCTGATGTGATGGATCCCTGCTCTATCAAATATAGATAACCTCGGTTACACTTCTGTGAGAAACTGGATCATAACAGGGAGTTAGGTTGACTCATTTTTTCCCTTGATTCCTTGTTTATCTTTTCTACTTTTTCCCAATCCATGTTTATATTTTCTACTTTTCCTGCTTTTCTGGTTGTTCAATAGTAATCTGAAGTAAACACAACTATAAACATAGCTCAAGTTGTCATTCTAGACTAAATTTTGTAGTCTGGCTAATTCACATACCTTCACTTTGAGTTTCCTACTATAAATCCCTATTTTTATTTCCATATTGCTAAATAGTTTTAACACAGGCCCCTTCAACATTGCTCTCTAGCAGTAACCACTCTACTTACCTCTGGACTTCATGTTAAAAGAGAAAAATCAAAACCTACTTGCTTAAACCTTTGTAAATTGGAGTTTCTATTACTTTTAATGCAATACATTCCTCACATAAGCTAGAGTTGTGTAATCCTAGAGTCAATTGATTTAGTGGCTTAAAGTAATCAGAATCCAGGATTATTGCCATCTTTCTGATTTTCCATTCCCTGTGTGACAGCAGATGACCTCATAATTGCTTGATGACTGTGGCAGTGACAGATTTTATATACTCTCATATCAATATCAAGAGGAAGAGTAGAAAAGGTATCGGCCTACCTTGGGTTTCTTTTAAGAGAAGGGAAACATTCCCAGAAGTGCCTCAGTGGACTTCTCATGTCTCATTGGATAGAAGCAGTTCACATGTCCACACCAAATCAGCTGTTTGCTAAGAGGGATAAAATGAACTTGACTGGCTCTGGTCAATCCAGGCTCACCTGCTGGAGATGTAGATCGTTTCTATCTTCCCCAAAGGAAATAGTTACTTGGAGGACAACTAGTAAAATAATGATTCTGTTCAAAGGAAGAAGTGGTGTGCTGGAATAACAATGGACTGTGTCTTTCCCTGCCATACAACTCGCCTCTTTGGTGTGAGTCACCCCATGGATCACTTAGAACACAGTGGTCCTTAGACAGATATTGGATATTCTGGCAACCTGGCATGTGGTAACTAAAACTAGTTTTAATTTGGGCAAGTTAACTTAGTTGGGAAAGGAATGTTATATAATCTTACAGAACAATGTAGGAGGGTGAACTTTGACTTAAGAGGGATAAAGCTACAGTTAGAAAAGGGATTTTGTTTTAAAAATAATCATTAAAGATATGCCGCAAAGCAGCCCATACTTTCACTTTGCCTTTTGAATAAACTTAGCTTTTTGGAGAACAGTTTCATTCTAAGGCAGGTACAATAATACAAATATCTGAAAAATGACAGTCTGTAAGGAATGAGAAGAAAGTGCAATGGTGTGACTTTCTAGCAATTGTTTATTTTTGAGGTGAAGGTTTGAGGTCACTTTTTATTAAGTTTTGCAGCCTTGCTAGAAAATTTGATTTCAACTCTCAGATTTGCTCCCAGGCAGAGCTTATGAGCTTTAGTGGTTTGTAATGATGACTGAAGAGTTTGGCAATCTCAGAATTATGAAGACTGGGTTCAAAAGAACACAGGAGAATTGTAGAATTTTATAATGAGCACATAATTTTTTTATATTTACAAATTAATTGGACAAGATAAATATAATATGAATAAATCAATGAGGAAGCCTCAAAGGAAATTTAAAAATGCACTTAAATGGATGAAAATGAAAAGGTGACATACAAATTTTTGGGAGAATGTAGTAAAACACTTTGAGGATACTTTAGAGCATTTTTAAATACATAACTTTGGAAAGTCTCAAATGAATAATCTAGGCTCCCACCTCAAGAACCTAGAAAATGGAAGAGTTAATTAAATTCAAACCAAACAGATGGAAAGAAATAAAAGTGTAGAAATCAATGGACTTCAAAATAGAATATAAAGAAAATCAATGAGACAAAGAGTTGGATCTTTGAAAAGATCGATAAAATGAAACGGATCACCCTCTAGGATGGCTATCAAAGAGAAAAAGAGAGGAAACAAATATAGAAAGGAAATCTGATTTCACTACAAGTGATTCAAACATCAAAATGATAAGGGGATACTAGAAACAATTCTACACATAAAAATTTAACAACTTAAGTGAAATGCATATCTTCTCAAAAATAAAAAAACACAAACTACCTTAACTTACCCAAAAATAATTTGAATATCTCCATGACTATTACATAAATTGAATTTGTAATGAAAATACTCCCTCCTCACCCTCTGCTAAAAAAAAAAAATGAAGAACTCCCCAGGTTCAGATGGTTTCACTGGAAAATTCTTTTGACTCATTTAAAGAAGATGTATAACTGATTCTACACTATCTCTTCTAAGAAAATGGAAGATAAGGGATAATTTTTGATTCATTTAATGATGTTAGTATTACTCTACCAAAACCACACCAAAAAACCATACAAATAAGCAGACCTTAGTCAATGTTCCTCATGAAATAGATGCAAAAGCCCTTAACACAATATTAACAAACATAATTTATCGATACATAACAATAATTACATTCCACGCCCAAGGGGGCTTATTTTAGGGATGCAAAGGGAATTTAGAAGTCCAAGGAAGGTTTTATTTAAAAAAAAAAAAAGTATTTCAGAATAAAATGTAAGAATAATTTCAGAATAAATTGTAAGACTAAAAAAAATTTTTATATTTACTTTCTTTCTTTAAGCATAAAATGTGCTCAACAGTGGCACAAAGTATTCCCTGCTGTTTAGTTATTATTTGAGCTGCATGCATGCAGGTTTATAACCTATTCTGTTGATTATATTTTACTAGTTGTACAATTTCATCTAAGACAAACTTAAAGCAATTTGTGTGTGGATTTTGTCATAAATAGCATTTATAAAAGAAATCAAATGACATTATTTCCAAAATTAATATCTAAAGTCATTTATTGCTTTATATACACATTTAAAAATATCACTTCTTAGTAAATTTTTAAACTTACAAATATAATTTTTGTTGTTTTATTGACTTTTTGTGAACACCAAGTGATCAAGAATTGTCAAATTCTAACAATCCTTAAAGCAGTGTTTTTTCCCCTACTCTCTCTAAAGCATGCAATGTATTTTTATTTAATATGAAATTAATAATTATCTAGAAAGTAATTTTTGATATTCTGTGGGGAGCTTTATCAAGATTGCGATCAAAGAAGCTTCATGTCTACCTTATATAATGTGTCAGTACCAGGCTTTTTATGTATCTGCATAGATATTATCTCTAGGTATTATTTCCATGTTGTTTGTGGCAAGCTTATAAAAAATGTATCCCAAAGATTAGACCAGATAAAGACCTAATAAATGTAATATTATCATTTTTTAATGATAGAAAGTAGAAATAATAGAATAATAAAACCAAATCAAAATGATAGAAGCAACAGCAACAAAACAAAAACATTAAATCTCAAAAATAACCTATGATTTATGAAGGCAAGAGATAAAGAATATCTGGAGATGAGTATGATATTGGTAGGCAAGGAGGTGTAACAGTGTTTTATTGCATTTAATATGCCATTGTATAAAACAATATTGGTGTTCTCATTTGCAGGACCTCTGTGGTTTTTATTTTTATGAAGACCTGGTAGCAAGCACATTTGTAGCTAGAAAGATTTGGATTTAATTCTCTTTACATGAAGCAACTTTGTACACAGAGCTCATTAATTTATCCCCAACTGTGTATAAATTATTAAGCTAATCTTAATGCTATCTAAATAGAATATGAGATCTCAACCAGCAATGCTTAGTAATTTCTATGATCGCCTATATATTTCTACTCTGCTTCTGAAAGATAAAAGGAATGAATATAATTCAACTTACCCTAAAGTTCAGAGCAGGAGTTGAAATTTTAAATTTCTTTTGCATTGGTTTTGTCTGGCTACATCATAAGAATAAGATTTTGGCACATATTTTAAATTCAGATGTTGATTTATCCCCTTAATTCCTTGACTTTGTTTTTTTTTAATAAATCATCCTTCATGAATTATTGAATGTTAGAGTCATGCACTCATTTGTTTTCTCTCCTGATGTTACAAAGACTGTTCCCAGAAAATGATATTGTGACATTTCTGACAACTGATTGGATTGGGGGATAACTCAGGCAGATGTGGAAAAGTATATCAATCACAAATTATAAAAATTCAACATATATAATATATCAAGCATAAAGGAGGATGTGGGAGATGAAATCACATGCACATTGTTAGAATCTCAATTTGTTTGATAACTTTGGAGGACAATTTGTATTCCTTGCAAAGTTCAAGATGCATCTACCGCATATCTCACTATTCCTCTGCTCTGGCCCAGAAAAACCCAGGTACTGCTGCACAGGGTGATGCTTTAATAAGCAAGCTTATAACAAGGAAGGAATCCATTTAACAGTGAATAAATAAATGAACAATGCTTTTTCAACCAGTTACCATGCGAGATTTATAATAAATAATCCAGATACATGTGAGTAAACTTGTTCAATTAAAAAAATGCAATCCTGAGAAAAAAAATAAGTTGCAAAGAATAATTAAAGCCTAATACACTTAAATTTGAAAACTGGCTATTTATGGATTTCACATACATAGTAAAAGCACAAAGGCACCATGAATGCAATACACACAAGAGTAAGGATTGTGGTAACTACTGGGGAGGAAGATGGCAGGTTGGGGCAAAGAATTATGTGTAATATTTAATCTTTTTGAAAACAAAGGGAAGGACTTAAAGTAAAAAAGCAAAGTATTAACATATGCTTGATCGTGGGATCGTCGCAGGCTCACATTTACAGATGTCTTTCACATTTTCCTTTTTACTTTTATGTTTAAGTGGTTCAAAGTTAAAAATTTTTTGTAAGCACCTGCTATGAAGGACGACTGCAACCAGGTGACTGTAAATCCTGTATGGGTATAATTGAAGTAGGGAATTGAAGAGGTTTTCTCCTAAGTTGTTCAGTGGAGTAGCAAGAGAAATTAATTTGTCAAGAAATGAAATTTAACAATAGAATAGGATAAATTGCTTTTCTTTAGAACTTTATCTAGCCTGATACAGTTTTCCTTTAAAAAATCTTGAGAAGTCAGGGCCTTCCTGTGGCACAAGGGATTAAGTCTCAGCACTCTGAAGCTATTGGCAGCCACTGCAGCACAAGTTCCATCCCTGGCCCAGGGAACTGACCCACATGGACCCCAGACCTCTCCTGTCCTGCCGGCTGCTCCCCTCAGCAGTGTATTTCAGTCAATCTCCCCTGTTCTGCTCCCCACTCTGTCTCTTGAGAATCATCTCACCCCCCTCCACCTCTGGCCTACACCCCAGCTTTTGTACACATAAATGAATAAAATACATTTAAAAAAAATCTTGGGAAGTTAATTTCATCCAGTGTTCATATATCCTAATAATAAAAATGTATATTATTTTATATACATTACTGTTTTAAGTTAATGTATTAAATACATGTGATGTGCTTAATCAACAACTGTTATATTCAGTGTCTATAATAATTTATGTATTTTCTCATCTAATTTTCACAATGATTCTATGAAGTAGGTGTTATTATACACCATATTTAAAGATGGGCTAAATACATTCTCTCCCACATAACACGGCCAGTGCATTACTAGAATAGTTAATCATTGGAATCATATACTCTATAAGAATAACAAATCAATAAGCTATTGATATAATATAAAATGTAATGGGATGGCCTTTTCAACATCTCCCTACTCTCATTTCACAGGGGATTGCCTCACTGAATTGCTATTGAAATAGTTTGGTATTCGAGTTAAGAAAGATTAAATTTATGTACTAATAGATTTTACATCATCTCCTTTGAATACTACCTTTAATAATGTTTCCTTTTGTTTTAGTGTTAGGAACTTCATATAAGCCCAACAAACAGGTTATGTTAACAGATGTCTTTATGAATAAAAAATACACCACTGCCAGATTTCCTTCCTTCTCAAAAAATTTGTTTTTTGTATTTAGATTGATTGCATACTAATTCTACCTATGATAAACAATAATCTTTTCATTAAGCAATAGAAATTACTCATTTGAACATCTAAAAGATCTTCAAACTGAGAAATTGTATAGGTAGAGTTTGATACAATAGCCAAATAAGAAAAAATGCTTCAACTATTCTTCAAGTTTATTCCGCTCAGAAGCAGAGAAAGCTGATGGCGATAGGTTGGGATTTGTACTAGCTTCACAAAGCTAAATTTCTAATTTTTATTTTAGTATTAGTTATATTTAAATTCATTGAGTCATCAGTTGCTCCAATAAATGATCATTAGTTTCCAGGCACCAAGCCGGGCCTCTTTACAAGAATCTCATTTAGTCCCTAACAACTTTGTATTCTGTTTTTCAGATGAGAAAACTAAGGTTGAGTTAAGGGATCAAGGTCACAAAACTGGAGAGTAGCGTAGTTATGATTCAAACTATATAGGATTCCAGTTCATGCAGTTAGCTCTATGCTTTTCTGCATTTCTCAGGCTAAGGGCACTCAGCGTAAAAACCCCATGCATAACTGGTTTTATGAAATATGGGTGAATCTGAGCTGTGAATCCTACAGGCCATTTTTATGACATTCAAGCTGAGTGCACATTACTTCTTTATGAGAAACAGTCACATTTAAGGATAGTAACCTAAGGACACTCCAATCAGGGAGATTTTGAAGACTGACATAGAGTTTAATCGGCAAAAATTGTTCTCTTGGAAGACATGCTAGGGAATTATGAATGATTTTGCCCCTTTCTATCTATGAAAATATTAGAAATGTAGTATTCTGTGTTATTTTTCCAGGCAGCTATAAAAAAATTTCCCTTTGAATGAAAGCAAAACAAAACAACAGCTAACTAATCTGTTCATCAGACTTCAATATTTTAAGCATTTTAAGAAAATTCGAGGTACATTTCTACTGCCTTTACTGTTCTGATGTGTTTAGCAATTTCTAATATTGTACTCTAAGTTACATGTCTTTATATCTATGAAGGAGAAATCTGGGATATGATGGTGATTCACTTAAAATATTCATTCCAGTTTTTTTGAGACATGGCTGTTGAATTTTTTTTTTTTCATCCATTTGTGAGTGACAATATTTTTAGGTCCAGGTGATTCACAACTAACGAGGTTCCCACCCTCTCCTGAAACATTTGTACTCTCCAGTCACTGTGCTTGTTCCACTTTCATTTTCTTACTCACAAAATGCCTCATTACTATCCCACGTGGGCCAGATGACTTGCTTCTCTTTGGCTCCGACTTGCTACCCTGGATGTGTCTTTGTTTTGCCATTTTTTTTGGTTTTCGGCGGATCATGTACTTGAGACACATGTTGGAGGAACTAGCAGTACCCTTTTTGACACTAGTTTTTCATCAAGCATTTTCTCTCTAGAACTCAAGCTTAGAGAGTCTATGAAGTGTATACAATAGCTCCTTTCTTCTCAAACTGTCCAACTGGGGACATGTTTTTCTGCTTACAGTGAAATATTCAATACATTTCAATCTGGGCCAATTGCCAGATTTGTTATGGTGCTATAAAGATTTACAATTGATTTCTGAAAGTAGCTATATTTAAAAGTTATAACATAGGAGACTAAGTTAATACTCAGATGTATACTAAAATATATAAAATATAACAAAATATAACTAAAATATAGGAAAGTAGCAATTTCACTGCTTTTGTAATGAGTTAGCAGAGGGGCTAGGACTGAGGCACTTTCATGGGTCACAGGAATTACAATGAAGGGACGTAAAAGAGGTGAGAATGAAACAATGAACTGATACAAATTGAAATATTGTGAATTATGCTGATCTGGGATAGAGACGCCTATGTTAAAATTCTTTAATTAATTATGCATTTACTTTTTCACAGTAGTTGATTTTATATTGCCTACATTCCTTTCTGATGTTTTGGTAACATAAAACAATGGTCTGTTCTGATCTTTGAAAAATTTAGGATTGACAGGAACTGAAAGTTAAGAGTGGCTTAAAGAAGGTAGAGATTTACTTTTCCTTCCCATAAAGAAGAAGCAGAAATGGGCAATCCACAGCTAAAAAGGAGACTCTACAGTCAGGAGGGACTCAGATTCCTTCTATCAAGCTTCTCTGCCATCTTAACACATAGCTACCAACTCAAGGTTCCAGATGGCTCCTTCAGGTACAGACCTCATATCTTCTTTCAATTCCTCCCTTTAAGGAAGAACACATACTGGAAGTTTGCTTGGACTATTTATGTTTGTATACTATTGGATGGAATCTGATCATCACCATGTAAATACACAATGCATAATATATATTGTTAGCCTACTGATTATTATTGTTTCCAGAAATGTTTTTGTAGCTGAATGTTTGTATGTGATGAGAATTCTTGTAGACTATGTGGATGTCCTTACAGCACAGTTATTAGATTTTGAGCCTAGAGGCAAATGAAAGCATTCCCTTTAAAAAAAAAAAAAAGTGAATTTAGAAAGTACTTTTCCAAATGAATGTCCTGCAGGCACTTCAGTCTGTTCAGAAGAAACCTATTATTTGTGGTCCCATTACGACTCTCCTCTTCTAATGTTTCCTAGTGCAGCTAATGGCATAGATTTTAGCCAGTCTCCCTTGCGGCAAACCTCAGCACCATTTCTGACTTTTCCTTCTTTGTTACCATTTTCTCATGTTTTCTAACTAGGTCCTGAACTACCATTAGAGTTCGTTCTCTCCCTTTAGTTGCTACTGCCCTATGCCTAGGGATATGGGATGCTGAGAACTGCTTTGGGTTCTTGCCTCCAGCTCCCCACCTTTCTAACCTCTGTTTAGGTGTCAGTTATATCTTCTTAAGTATCAGTTATCTTTCTAAATTGCAGATCCAGACACATTACATCTTTTGTTTTCAATTCTTGTGTGCTCACCATTATCTTCAGATTAGAGTTCAAACTCATTATTTTCATAGTTGAACAAAAGATGGATCTCTACTTAACTTTCTTTCTCAACTCCCTTCCTTTCTGGTCATCCATGAGCCAAGTGTTTCTGTCACCCAAATAAATAGACACCTTTACCATCACACTATTATGCCTCTTTTCCCTTGGGCTATTTCACCCATAAATGCCTTTGTCAATTTTTCTTCATAATCCAACCTTAAGTCCAAGATCAATATTTGCTAACTCCCATGGTGGAGACTTATGTGGGGGTGGTGTGGTAACATATGTCTGAGGAGTTGCGAACCTAATCTCCAAATCATACACAGTGTGTAAACCATTGTTACTGCCAAAAAAAAAAAAAAGGAAAATGTTCTAAAATTGCAGTGATAGTTACACATACCTGTGAATACCCTAAAAAACATTGAACTGTACACAAATGGGTGAATTGTATGAAGGTGAATTGTACTTTAATAAAGCTTTTATTTAAAAAAAAAACATATCATTGGCTTTGGAAAGCTCTCCTTATCCATTCAATCAAACTTAATTAATACTCTATGCTCCTATTAAATTTGTGTACATATTTCTCATAGGCAAGCTTACTTTGTGAATTATTTAAGATGCAATATATCTGGTGAAGCAGGGTATTTTAAGGGCACCAACGTGACCATCTAGAGTTTGTAGACACAGAATATGTCCTCTCAGCAGGCTTTTTTTTTTTTTTTTCAACTTCTGGGAGAATAACACAAACATTTCCTCTTAATCAGACAACTGAAATGTGTCTGTACATAGAATGGATGCGCTCTAACACTGAGCCCTTTAGTACCCCTCAACATGCTGGTAATTCCTAGGGAGGAAGTAGGCATATTGTACAGAAGTCAAAGAATACCTGAGTAGAAGTGTTGATATGCCATCTTCTGTCCTTCTGAAATTTAGTAGCATAAACTTTCTGATGGATTGAGAAGGTCCTGATGTGGCCCCTGTCACTAAAGGTCATGAAGGACCTGAAGGCGAGCTCACACTGAAGGAATGTGCATCTGACCATTGACCCAGATTCATCACCATCTCTGTTTGGGAGCTGCTTGTTTTGACAGAGCTTGAGTTTGTGCAAGAAACATCTCTAACCTGACATCCTTACATGGTGAACTTGTGAGGATTAACTAAAGGAGATGAAACTTTAGGAGCTCCCAAATAAGAGGTCTAGCTGCAGCCTCTGCAAAGTTCTGCCCCATCAAGACTGACTTGACAGATGGTGAGGATACATTGAAGAGTGACATCAGGTGGTAGCAATGGAAGTAATAAACATTGCAAATTGAGGCTGACACTGCTCTGATTGAATTCTTTCATTTTGTCTTGTGAATTGCACTGCCTTAAGTTGTATAAGCCTCTCTCCCTGGAGTTCTGCTGAAGGAGCTCAGGTAGATAATTCAAGCATGCAGAACTGGATTGTTAAAAGTCTGACTACATCTGTACTCCAAGCTGGTTAGACAGGTTACACTTAGTGTCACCCCAATGACACTGTAAATATTTGCAAAGTGGTGCCCTTCTGAAATTATCTTCTTGGTAACAAAAAGTGTGATATGAATGTTGTAAATACTTGAATTGCTTCTAACCTATGTTTATTTTAATGTTTGTAAGTACAGTCATAAGGCATGTAATATTTTAAAGTTTTTATGAAAAGATATTTTGCATTTGCAATTATTCTTGTAGAAAATATGGGCTGCCTAGAATAAAATAGAGCTCCCTCTGCATTTTTGGGGAGTCTCAAACTGCAGTTAGTACTGTATATTGTCATTAGCAACATAATAAAACCCTAGATGTACAGTATTTAATGCAGTTTCATTTAAAAAAACTATTTTTTTTTTTTTACTTAGATTGGCACTGGATCACAAAATCAGTCCCCTATTCTCTAATAGACAAGTTTTGCAAATTTGCTAGGTCTTGCTCTCTTATAGAGACTCAATATGCTTTATACAGACACTGGTCACCCTCCATTGTTTTTAAAAATGCCGTTTTTTCTTGTTCAGAGAGATTTCTAAGGCACTCTGCTATTGGAGAATGCTTATTCTGACCACCTCTAACTTAGAATATATAAATATGCTCCCAGGGACTTGTGCTGGCTCAGCATTCCCTAATCCCTCCCCCACCCCATTCTTCAGAGAGACTTTTGTGCCAATTTTCTATGGTTTGTATTATTACCTTTTCTTTATTGTAGTCTGCTTATTGGAAGAGAAGTTTATTGGTTTGCTATTTTCATAAGCTGTATGAAGCTACATGCTCTATACTCCAGTGGGGCTATGCATTTATTTAGATGAAATATATAAGAATTTTTGTTAAAGAAAATCAAACTATTTCTGTAAGGAAAATAGTAATCTACCTACATATGTATGCATGTATGTATGTGTCTGTCTGTCTTGTCTGTCTCTCTCTCTCTCTCCAAATCATCTGTTAACTATCTAGTGGTATATTAGTAAATGTTTACAATAGGCTCTCCAGGATAGAAAAAGTTCTCGTTCTAACCTTAGTCAGTTTCCCATTATGTCTCATTTAAAGCTACCAACATGATATTAGTGGACTCGGTATTTTCACCATACAGTTACAATAGATGTAGATAACTTCAAAAGCATAGTAATTGTAAAACAACTAGGAAGTTATCCGTTTTCAGTATTATCTCTATTTTAATGTGATTATTATTTTTAAATATATATTTTTATTGTTATTTATGTCTTTTACATTTTGCATTCCCCTTGGGTAGCCCACCACCAATTCATCCATGGTCCATCTCCATGGTCCCTTGTGTTCTTTTCTGTTCCATTTTGTGCCCTTTTCCTCCCCTCCCCCCACACTCCCCCCTCCATTGTCTCTCTCCTATTTGGTTTCATTATAGTCCTGTTATAAGTGAATTTAATCATAGGTTTATATGATATAGTTTTTAATAATGGCTATGCTTTAGAAATGCTTTCAAAATTCCTGAAAAATTACCATTTGGCTCTTTTTTTGCAAGCTGTGACATAATGTATCTGTTCCTATCACTTCTTTTCCTTTTCTAAAAGAGGAGTGAACCCCTGTGACTGTGGAGATCTTTGTTGAACATTGTCATGGAAGGTTAGGTAAGTGAGTCTGGAAAAGAAGCAGAAGTAAATAGCAGAGTGTAATGAAGGAGAGAAGCTTTTGTATGTGGATTGGTAGATTATGGGATATTTGAGGTAAGAGTTTATTCTGTGGTGGAATGATGGAGGACAGTCTCCCCCATGACTGTTGAGAAAGTCACTTGTCATGTTTATATATATTTTATGCAAATCTGAACTATTCAAATTTGAAAATGTTATGTAAAAATATTAATAACCTCTTTGGAAGAAAAAAATATTATATTAAAATTATGTAAAATAGTTTCTGAGAGTTAATTATCTTTCAAGTTGGACAAATGGTCTGTATCTTGAGGAATGTGTTCATTGTATAAAATACTGTAGTTTGCCTTCCCGGTGCCATTCCTTACATGAAATCTTTAATAAAATCTATATTGCTTACAATGTCGTCAGTGGAGATAGATTCTTTCTGAAGAGGGAAATAATATGGAGCTCTTTATCAAAGTAGGGATGTAAAAAACTGATTTGCATGCTGGGTAGTGAAAATAATATGTCTAAGACTGAAACTGGAATCATAGTAGATAAAACACAGAATCACTTGTTAAAACATAAATTTATGCAGCAGAAAACAGTGCTTCAGAGCACAGATTCTACAGTCCAAATTTTGGTATTTGATTGTAGATCCTACCCCTTATAATCTCTGTGACTTTATAAAACATATTTGTGTTTCAGTTTTCTTGACTGAAATAGGGATGTTAATAATGCATATTGGATTGAAGAATAGGTAACCTGTAGGTAAAAAGCACTTAGAGACTAATTCCTGGCACACGCTAAGTGCAGTTTTCATTGACTTAGTGACTTAGAAATATGATTAATTAGAATATAATAATAGTCATTGCTATTATGTATGCTGGGTTTTTAAGGGATTCCAACAGGGCCTTCTTCCTGTATCAATGCTGATCCAATTGAGATTTAAGAAACAGAAGTGGTACAGCTGAGGGAATAAAAATAACACTCTTACTACTGATAATGCTTCTTTAGAGCAATGTGCCTGTATTTGTCGGCAAGTGGGTTTCCTCATCAGACACTCACCCAGCCATGGGCGGCCCTGGAAGCCCATGAGTGTCCTCACAGGCTTGAGGTTGAGGGCAAAGCAGAGTCTGACCGAAGGTGAGCTGCCTTCCAAAAGATGGGGAAAATAAGAAACCGATTCTATATGTGTGGCTTCTCCTTCCACACTCATCAATCAAATTAATTTACTTCTCTGTCAGGGGGTAAATGGATAAGGGACAGAGAGAAGTAATTGGAGCTCCTTCTACATGCTAAGGAATAATTGAAAGGGGAAAAGCTGTGCCCTTTGTATCACTGTTTAACCAGTAACACAGAAACTACTCCTGGTGATTTTTTTTTTCTTTTCATTTTTTAAAAAGAGGACAGCAGTTGGGTTGTTCAGGCCATAGAGGAGTTGAGAAACTCAGTTGGGGTTGGTGACATAACTCACAGATGGGTAGCAGCAGGAAGATACCCTGTGGTGTCTCCAGTCTGGAGAAGGGTGCTTGAAGGACTGGTGCCATTCTGGCTAGAGCTGGTGTCCTAGGATGGGTGGGTCTTGATGAAGATGGCTCTACGAGCATGGGCAAAGCTGCCAACAGGATTCAGGGTCTGTTCCAAGAAAGAGCAGCTGTCTTGGGGTGAAGAAATACGATCAGGGTTATGCTCACAGGAATAAGAAGCAGACAGGAAAGTCCCTTCCTCTTCTGACCTTGCACCTTCCCTCTAGTTTCTCTCTGGGGAAAGCTGAGTCCTAGGTGCAAAGCAGGGCTCATGGGAGGGTGGGTGAGCAGGGAGTTGAGAAATAGTTACTTAATAGCTAGGACATAAGTATTATGAAATACAGAACAAGATACTTAGTAGATATTGGTGACTGGCTCTTGGGCAAAGAGTTTACAGAGTATCTACTATTTCTACTGAAGAAGAGAGCTCACTAGGACTTCTCTCTGCCTTCAAAGAGGAGGAAAGAAGGCTGATTTAAAAGATAAATTATAGGGCTTTGCTGGTGGCACAAGGGGTTAAGTCTCAGCACTATAAAGGTATCTGTAGCCACTGCAGCAGGAGTTCGAAGCCTTCCCCACCCCTTCTCTGGCCAGGGAGCTAACTCACATGTCACAGCAGACCTTTCCTGTATTGCCCACTGCTCCCCTCAGCAGTGTATTTCAGTC
>PVIJ01013711.1:0-43942 GCA_004024925.1 Scalopus aquaticus | reverse complement strand
CTCATCCCTCAAAGCGAAGGAAGTGAAAGACAAGATAAACAGATGGGATTACATCAAAATAAAAAGCTTCTGTACAGCAAAAGAGACATTAACCAAAACTAACAGACACCCTACCAACTGGGAAAAGATTTTTACACACAATACATCTGATAAAGGACTAATAACAAAAATTTACAAGGAACTCACACAACTCAACAAAAATAAAGCCAACAACCCAGTCTTGTGTGAAATTTCATTAATGATACTGTTTTTCATAGCTTCATAAAGCACCAATAAGCATACACCTGTCATTCAATGAATTCCCACCTCCATACTGAAAATTATAAAGTATCAAGAGGGAGTATTAGAATACATGCCTTATTATTATTGCTCTTAATGAGTTGAGTGTTGGAAGACTCAACACTGTGGAGAGAACAGTTCTCAGATTCACCCAGGGATTTAGTGCAATCCTAAATATAATCTTGGCAAATTTTTCGGTAAAATTTGACAGAGTCTAAAAGTATAAGTAACAGGACCAAGAGTAAAAAAAAATTGGTCATTGTTTTTAAAGTGGGGCTACTGATTAATTCCTAGTATCTGAGAACCTGGGGTGGGTTGGGGGACAGTGCTCTTCTCTTTTCTCTAGAATTAATACACTTATTCATTAGATGAATATAGTAGCTATACTCTGGTTCTCTATTGCTATAATCTTTATTGAATGAATAACACAATGTCCACGAGAGACAAATTTATTTCAATCAGAGGAGAAAATGAAACCCAAGAAAAACAGTTAACTTTCTGCAGGTGTAAGTTCAACACAGAATTCCAGTAAGAACTCTGGTTTATTTTTACTTCAATCCTTATTTCTTAACCTCACACTGTACAGACCCTAAATGAACAAATGAATTTCTTTTGTGGGAAGTTCATAGTAACAGCAACCTACCAAATAACTTGTCAAGGTGGAAAACTTCACAATAAGCAGCCCAGGTCAGTCATGTGAATTTAGCTGTCTTCAGATGGGCTGTGGGGAAGTGCTATAATTCAGGCACAGTTGTTGATAAATACAACACTCAGTATTTTCCTCCAGCATTGGAGCATGTGGGCTGCCAGATGAAGTGGTCAATTTACATTCAGTGTCGTATTATAAAAGGCATCTATTTTCTTGTTAGATTTTCACCCAACTGGTGAGAAGTTCACAATAAACTTGGATCACAAGGGAACCAAGGATCAGACTAGGCAACGGCAGCCCCACAACTACCACCTCGGGTCACTGAGGCATAGTTGCATTAGGAAATAGCTGGTTGGATCACCTAAACTATTTCACTGTGCTTATTTTCTCACTTTTTTTTTTTTTTGTCAAATATGTGTGATTTAATTGCCAAGATTAAATGCCTGTGTGCTGATTTCAGTGTATCTGATTACATAGTTTTACCTTAACCCTTTCTATTTAATCGTGATTGTCAGCCTCTCAGCCTCCCCTAAGTAGGCTGGATTAGGATTCCTTTTGATTCTCTATTTTGTGGGTAGGTGTCCCATGTTTGGATACAATATAGTTATTTTTCCCAAATTGAAGAAAACAAGCTGCTAGTAAAAAAAGGAAATAACTAATTTCTTTCATGAAAATAACAGGTTGCTTCCTTTTTAGTTAAGTACTTTCAGTAACTTGTCAACAGAATTATAGTATTTCCCTCTCATCCAACACATTTTTACACACAACAGTTTCAAACAAAGGCTCAGTTTCACCAACAGAAGCACATGCATTTGTTGACATATCCTTTAGTGCTGCTTAGATATGTGAGAGAGGCTATCTGTCACACATTTTATAAATCTCATCTTTTCTAATTCTAATTCTAATTTCATCTAAAATTATGAGTTTTCTAGACCTGTTATCTTGATTGCCTGGCATGCCTAAGCCAGAAAGGGAGTGGAGGAAACATTATTGGTACTAGAAAACAGGAGGTAAAAACGGAGAGATACTATATGGAAGGAAGAGAGAGAAAGTGAGAACGAGGTTGGTTATAGCTGCTCCTGCTAGCTTGAGGAACAGAGGAAATCATTGGATGAGAACTTAGATTTAAGATGATTGTTGATGTATTAACAATTAGCACCAAATGTTTTATAAGGTGTGAAGGTTCTGGAATCTCATAGGGCAGAGAAGTGTATCACTATTTCTCTTCATGACTTTCTTTTGGCACTTTGTGAATGTCGTATATCAAAGGAGTAGGATGTAATAACCTCTCATTTATTGCCCAAATTAAGGATAACTAACATACTTTGAAGGAATGTCTTTGTGGTCTTTCCCTACATCATGATGAACATTATTTGAATTATTTTATTGAGAGGGACATGAATCACCAGATTGGTTACTAGTATGTTTTATAGACTAAAGGTTTTTATTGAGAGCTACTTGGCAATTAATGCAAGTACATACTTGGTTATAACTCAGATGAATTGAAACAATTAAAGAAAAGAAGGCTGTAAAACCATCATTGTTTTCAAAGTGTCTTCACTTTAGGCAATGAATTTTATATCATACTGATTAGTGCAATGGGTTGCCTGAATACATAGTCATACTGAATTAAGTGTGTAAAACAAAACAAATTCAGGTTTTCAAAGAAATGCTCAGATATTTTTGATGTACAAAGGAAAAGAATGTATTAAATGTGTTATCATTAAAGATGCCATTTTAACACTCAAAGTTCGTATATAATTATTAATCCATTCATTTGTAAACAAATATTTAAGGAATACTAACTAGACGCCAGACACCTTACTAGATTTTGGTGAATAAAACTGTTCTGAGGCTGATAGGAAAGACTCAACATATTAGTCACTCAATTCAAGAGCTTGGGAAAGCTGGCTTGTGATACCCTGTGGATAAGAGCAAAATCCTCTTGACCTCATAGGACTGATGGTGGGAGAAATATGTAAGAGGCGATTAGAAAAAGCAAACTGGGCTAGATAATTGCAAAAACTTGCAAGTTGTATTAAGTGTTGTGTATTTATGTAATGGCGTTGGAAAAGTCTAGAAGGTTTTATATAGGCGGTCACATAATTTTGATTATTTAGAAGAACAGATAGGAGAGGCATAAGTAGTTTTCCTTGGAATTAGTTGGTATTTTATTTTAGTGGTCTAGGTGATAGATGAGAGGGGAGGGTGTCTTAGATTAGAATGGTAGCATTGGAGATAGGTTAAAAAAATCTAGGAGGAAAATCAAGAAGACTTGATCACAAGGAAGGTACGTAAGACAACTTAAAGGGTTCTGTTTTAATCATTCTAATTTGAACTCCTGAGAAATCTTGTGTTCATACAGGAGATAAGCGCTCAGCTTCACTTTATCCATGGGTAAAATTTGGAGCTCACTGAATCACTAGTATAAAAACATAGGGGTCACACACTATTAAAATCTGAATCATGAATTTTACTTTACCCCAAGTGAACTTTAATCTCCTGATGAACTACAAATTATGTTTCTCATACCAGCTTTCCCAAAAAGTGTTTTTATTCCAAACAACTCTCGAAGAGAGAATGGAGCCATTTCACAACAAATATATCTTAAACAACTCAGTGTTTGTCCTACCAATAAAGACAGTGAACTGTGATAGACTCTTAGCTCAGTGGCTAGCATACTGTGAATGATAAATAATTATGGGATGGATATTGGGATAATTGACTTTGCTTTCATATATATGAGGAATTGATAGGGGATTGCATGGAAGAATGAATATGTCATGAATATCTTAAAGGGAGAGGGTATGATGTGAATGTATTATGGACGTTTAATAAACTACAGGTAATAAGGGAACTCAGTAACACAGTTGGGAGGGGAGAAAGAAACCTGGTGTCATGAGATGCTCATAGAGGCTAGGAAAGGGCTGGATTTTCTTTACTTAATGGGACAGGCCTACCAGAAGGAAATAGTCTGTTGTCTGATCCCATGGTGAACATATAATTACTGAGGAAACCACTATTCTCCTCACTGGACTGTTAGCTCAGTAATAGAACCAACTTTATCTTGTTCATAGTCAAATCTCCAGAGCCAAGTCAAGTGCATGGCTTATGGCTGATGTTTTAAAAATACTTTGAGTGAATGATTAAAAGTGGCTCCAACCACAGTGCCCAAGATGAGGTGGCATTCAGTCACTGTTGGTACTTGGGGTCTGACCAGAGCAGAGAGAGCAGCTATAAACTCAGTTAGTGAGCCAAAGTGCAGGGGGTGGAGTTAGTTTGGGAAGTCTTTTTCTTAGGTTGGGACCCTGCCAATATTGAAATGAAGATGAGGCTGTAGGCATAAAGGTGAGGCTAGAAAGATCTATATTAGCTATCATGGTTCCAGTCACTGCCTGGGGTTTGGGAGAAGTGCCCACATTTTAGATGGGGATTGCTATTACAAGGTGTGACCTTGTGAAATCAAGCCAATTATAAAATCAGTCAAGGACTAAGTGTAAAGACCTAAGCTGCAGACTGCTGTGATTTAAATATCTAAAACACAAAGACCTCTCTATTCTGACACTCTGGAGATAGAAGAATCTGGTTGCCTTGTGACTCTTGACATGCTCACAGTCTATTACAGAGGGAACTATTAGAACACTGACATGTTAAAGAGCTCTCGCAGAAGTACACACAATACTTGTTGGGCCACAAAAGGGAAGGGTCCTCTATACAGATGGTCAGTAGAGGCCTTTTCTAACTTAGGAAATGAATAGTCATTCAACTGTAATTCAACTGTTTAACTTCTGTAGAAAAAAATGTACAAAGAAGACATATGAACAAGGTTATAAATATGACACTCCTCATACAGTCATTGTGAATATCTTGGTGTAGACTTTCAGACATTAATTGATGTGTGTATATATCCACATTTATTTGTGTATGTATCTACATATATACAAAGACACATGTACATATTCATAATCTAGACATAGGACACATTAGTATAATTCTGCTGAAAAAGAATATATACTATGTAAGCTGTTTCTTCTAAAAGCTGCTTTTTTCAACAAGTTCTCAAATCATTTTAATGTTAGTAACTTCTGATATGAATTTAAATAACTGCATAGTGATCCATTTCATGTGTATACCATTATTGTATCTTTTCTACTGATACTTGATTAATTTATAAACAAAACAGCAATAAACATACCAACATCCACCATTTATATTTACTAAAAGTTAAACACATGACTCAAAAATTGAATAATTGTCAAATATTTATCCCAACTATGATGAAATCCTCAGGATAGTAAAGCTAAATCCGTGGGCACTAAATCCAAGGATCACATACTTACATGAAAGAGGAAGGCGTCTAATTTGGGATTTTCTGACCTATCAGACAATTCATGAAAGCTGCT
Source organism: Scalopus aquaticus (assembly GCA_004024925.1). NCBI lineage: Eukaryota > Metazoa > Chordata > Mammalia > Eulipotyphla > Talpidae > Scalopus > Scalopus aquaticus. The sequence continues at coordinate 38,611 of PVIJ01013711.1, read as the reverse complement.
ATCAGACAGATGTCTACAAGTTAGCAGGCCACTTAATAATGCCTGGAATCTGGTCAATATTAAAATCCGCATCAAAACAGGTACATCATCTCAGAGAATGAAATAAACTTTGCAAAGATTATTAAAAGATTATTAAATAGTGTCCTGGTATTATTTAAGAACTTGCATACCTTCTGTTACCTAATTTCCAAGTTTTGAAAATTTTTTTCATGAGACTTAATATTGCTAAACTTGGCTTTATTTTGAAAAGTGTGGATTTGGAAAGATGAGAAAGATGAGGTGAGGTGGAGAGGGCTAAGAAGACTGAGTGTTTGGGAAGGATGACTGAAATTTCCTCAATCAGCCTATGGGAGGCAATATTAACTTGGAGAATTTGCTGAATTTTTACATCCAACTAAGTGTTAAATTCTTGAAAGGTAGAAATGATTCTTAGCTTTCTCCTGTATTCTTCAGAGTACTTAGATGGGTCCATCACAATTATCTAGTGATAAATACATCTAAGTGAAGAGAATTACAATCGAAGAGTGTGTATCTTAATGGAGAAGAGTGTAGAGTTTTTTCTCTATCGACACATGTATGAAACCTCTTAAAAGGCATAGGACCTTACAGGAATCATGGCCCAGGAAAAATCATCTTTTGAGAATATTGTAGTTTTAAAAGAATGATGGTTGGGCAAGCTAGGGGTTAAATGCTAAATTGTGACACCTCAAGAGGTGATTGTCACTTGGCTTATGTCTTCACAGTCAGTCCTTAACCTGGACCTTTCCTCATTTCTTGGCCTGGAATATTGAGGTCACTTGTCAGTTCCTGACCTCATGTTTCCACTGCCACTTTTTCCTTTAGCCTGCTTTCCAAAGGAACCTCTCCCTGGGGTGCTGGGGGGAACTGACACTGCTGTTTGCAATTACCAAATCCTTTTGGCTGGAGAAAAAAGTTTTCTGTCTGACTGCTGCTTCTTGCATTGATTTGATTAACTCTGATCGCTGTGATGACCAGGATCTCGTCGCACGTTTATCAACAGCATCGTTTCTGCTGTGCTAAACAGGATATATATATATATTTTCCTTATACTTTTTCCACTTGGCTGACTTCAACAGGGAGGTGTCTTTTCTTTTTTTAGGAACAATAAATAGTGTTGCTTACTCAAGTGTTTTTCCTTTTGAGTTAAGTCTTTTAGGAAATGATTCAGTGAGTATAATAGAGGGCTTTGGGAGAAAGTCCCAAGTTAGTTACCTGTCTCTGTCTCTTGCTAAGGGTGCAGTAGAAGGGGTTTGGGAGTTTTCAATAGTTAGAGCAGTGTCTTGCTTGGAAGTCAGTTATAACATCATTGCTTTTCTTTTATTAAACATTTTATTGGATGATTCCTCATACACCTAAGGGAGGATGTGCGACTCCTTTTAAATTAAAGTAAAATCAAATGAAATTGATTTGCCTTATAGAATCCTTCTCCCTGAAATCACCTTGATGCAGAAGGAGGAGTAAATATTCTAAAGGTTATTTTAGGACTTTATTAAAAAGGAAAACATGCTTTATGAAAATGTCTTAGAGGTCAATATTGATTCTGGCCTAACTGCTATCTTGCCTCCATCTCTAGTCACAATAGAGAAGCCAATTCAGGAAGATTATTCTTAGAGAGATTTCCATGAATAACAACAAAAAAAAACCCCAGGAAACTTAAAGATATTTACAACTACAAATAAATATCAGGGATGAAATCATTTGGGAGGTTTATTTGAAGTTATATGACTTTGAAAAGTAAACACTAGGAACTCCTGTGTCCTGCGAAAAGTAGGGTTGAGGATTGTGTGATTTCAGGAAAATTGAAGTTACCTTTTCAATGTGATTTGATAGACCTGGACAACTTCCTGGGTCAGAATCACTCTCCAAGCTGCAATCTAGATCTCTTGCATTAATGATTCTTTTCCTGGCTTGAATCAACTGCCCTTTCCTAGCTCTGTGTGCCCCTGGACATCTTGTGAAGGGTGTGGTAGGAAGTTGCTTGACTTCAGTTTGCATAGGATGATGAATTCATTTATACCAAAAAGGGGGCTACTCAACAACAAAGTTAGGTACCCTGAGATTAAGGGGTTTGGAGGCATGCAGCGATAGAAAAGTAATGTAAGAAGAATACAAAAATTCACCATTTCCCCACTGCACAATCTGCACAAGTTTGAGAAGGCTCTCCCTGTCTCCAAGCTTACGTGTCTTTGAAAATGTGTTTTAGAATGATTCCATTTTTCCTATGCTTTTAGGTGGCTAGATTTTCTCTCCCATTGCTTCTGTTCAGTTTTCCAACAGCATTGCTTAACTTGGGAAAGCACTTACAATGTTGAATTTTGCTCTGGAAGACACATTACAAAATAAAGCCACAGGATATTGCATTATAAGTGAAAGTGATGGGGAACAGCTCAGATCGAATCTGTAACATACTCAAGTTAGAGTCGCAAAAGCCTCCTGTTGCATTGTGCAAAGTGCAAGATGTGCTGCAAAAACTGTTTCTGTAAGGTCATATTGCCAGGTAACTTGTAATAAGTGTCTCTGCTCCTGCTATCAGATCACAGGGCAGAGCCAAGATGAGCTGAAAAATATGTAGCATTCTGGGTGCTATTATATCAGACTTCATTGCCTCAGGCACTTGAGGGGAGATAGAGAGATATTTCCTGAGAAATTTTATTAAGAGTAAACTCAGGATGATGATAACAATGGAAATAGAATTTTTTTCCCTGGCAAGTACTTTATTAATGTTTAATATTTTCAGTATTAACATAACAGCTATACTTCAGTTGGGAGACAACCGGGAATGCATCTAACGAGATGCAGAGAAGTCAAACCGCCTCACAAGCTAATTTGTTACTCATTAAAAATTACGTTAAAACTGTATATGTGAAAAAAGGGTAAATGAATAAAAATGAATAAGCTTAAGAAATGGGATCTTGTCTCAAACATAACCTGTAAATGTTAGGATATTAGAGCTGGGTGTGGTTTTGTTTTGCTCCTCTTTACCTTGTATTTTGAAACGTTAATGTTTCTAAGTGTCCAGTGGTAAGAGGTATCATTAGCATTTTGTTTTTATTTCTTTGAGACCAGTCATTTCTGTGAAGGAAGGGGGGGGGGCTACAAAAAAGGAGAAAGAAAATCTAGACTTATCCTATTTTACCGATAGTTTTGCAAAAGGCTTTCACAACTGTTTTGTCTTAAGTTAAATAGGTATAATAAATATTTATAGAATTTGAGCAAAAATGGACTTAAACTACGCACTTGGAAGTGCAAATGGTTAGGATACTCCACCCTCAAGAACTCCAGGAATGAATTTTATAAAGAAGCAGAAACAAAGTTAAGGAAATTACTGATTGACTACAATTTAAAGCCTCGTTGATGGTGATTGTGCTTAGTGCTGGTTTCATAATATTGAGGCAGTGACAGGCTTAGACTTTGGTTTGTGAGGGTGGGTTTCCCTGGCATCAGAGCCGCACAGACACAGCCATTTTGGTGTACTCTAGTGCCAGGAACCTGCCAGTATACTCTACAAATGACCCTGCTTTTCAGAACTGGAGCAGTCTCTCCTTCCTGTGCCCCACACTGCCTAGGCTACCATCCTCAGCTTCCAAAGAGTAAATGGAGATTGCTTGAACTGATTGAATCATGATCTTCTGTTTGAATTGCTTTGCCGTACACGAGTCTCCTTTCTCAAAATAGGCAGCTCTTCTACAACCAGAGCATACAATGTCTTCAAAGATCTCTGAAATGTTATAGACTTTTAAGTTCTATATGCAGAGAAACTACCGTTTAAGAAAGCATAAAGCCTTGACCAAGAATTTTGATCTAGTCTATCTTTTGTAATTAGATTTTCCCTTGTTTCCCCTTAAATTTATTATTCTTAGGTTGTGATTTCCAGTTGCTGATATGGATTCTAGAAATTCCAGTTGCCCAAAAAATGAGAAATAGGATAGAAATAATAATGCCATCCATTAGTGAGTCTTTGTCTTCTTCCTCTTCAAAGTATTTTCAAGCATTGGCAAATTAATGATTTTACTTAATTGGGCATTTTTCCCTAAAAGAAATAATAATTAAATTGTACAATTTATACAGTATGTTCATATCAAACATACTGTTTTGTTGGCATACATTAACCTGAGCAGAAAGAAGTTTCTCAGAGGACTTGTGTCAAGGAAGACACTGGCTAGCCAATGAAGAAGCCAACGTGTTCCAGGGGGAGTAAGAAAGAAAAAAGATGTCAGAATGTGTGGGTAGTTTAGGAGGACATTTGGAGACTGAACTGGCCAGAGTCATTTTTGCCAGTTTGTGAAATTCTTCTATGGCATGGAAAAGGGAGCTTGACCTTTTCCTGACCTGTGTACTTCCCTGCTTGTTTCACCTGAGCCCACACCTCTCATCACTAATCCTGAAATTTGTATGCAGTGGAGAACTGATTGAATTGAATCTAGTGCAGACTCAAAATAAAGATGCAGCCACAGAAAAGCGGTCGCATCAGGGGTGATGTGAAGGGGAAGAAGGCGTTCCCCCTAACCTCTGGTCAGCAGGAATATTTTTGATGATGGCAAAGCTATGCTTAAATCTTGACTCAGTGTCAGTACAAAACTTCATGTACACTGTAACCTCTGTGTCCTTTTTACCAGAGATGTCTGCAAATCATTCAAGCATAACACATGTGTGGAATATGGCGACAACAGCAGAGTGATTCCTACCTCACACTACAGACAACTTGATCCTAGGCAGGGGGCAAGGGCTCCTGCCCATGGGATAGAAATGGTCAGAAGAGTAGATTTAACGATAAACAATGACCGTTTCTGTCATAGGAAACTGAGGTGATCACTTGCAGCTTTCTATTCCACCTGAGGTACCATGCTTGGTATTAAACAATATGAGATTAAGCTCTTGTCAGGCAAACTAATGAAGTTTGGATTGATTTCTGTCTTCTGCAATGCTACTGACATTTCTGACAGCTGTGATTTATAGGCCCTCGTTGGGTCTATTCATGAGGGGAGCTGTTTATTCTGGTTGATAGGCAAGGTTTCTAATGTTCCTAGTGGGAAATGCTGAGGACCAATAGGATGCCATCTTTAAGGTGCTCACTGGCTGTCTGGGGCAGGTCTCATGTAAATTTGTTATCAAGACCTCAGAGAATTAATGAGGGCATTTGGGCTTAGAAATTATTTTGGTGACATTTGGCCAGTGAAATAGTCCTGAAATGTCTTTTCAGTTATAGATCCTTAAAATTTCTTAAAGTGCCATTTTATTTTCTTTTTGTTTCTCTTTTTTTGAATGGTACAATTAGTGACTACAGTGGTAGGCATAAAGTTTAATTTTCCAAAATGATGGTGGAAAGTGTCATTCAAAACAGGGGTGTTTTTTCTCTTAAGAACTTTACTATAGCTCACTATAGAACATTTTTCTAATAGGAAAGACTAGAAATTTTGAAAACGTAGTATATGCTGTGGTGAGCCTCCCGGATTTCCTTTCCTGACTAAGACAGTTAATTCTTCAGCTCCTGAGTGTGATGACTCCTCATGGTTCATAGATGGGCTCTCTGGAAACTGTCCTCTTCTGAATGGAATTGCTTACTGTCTCCAACCTGGTCAGTCTCCCTTCAGTGATTCCTCAAGACTGGGAAGGCCTCTTTGCTCAAGTCAGGATAATCTCTATTGGACCATTCCCACTTCAGAGCTACCATGTGGTTGGCTGAAGCCTTTGTTGCAACTGCTTTGTCAAGGTTCAACTGTCCTCTCTGCTAATGTATTTTCTTAGACCACTTCTCAATTAAATTCCTGACAACAAATCTCAGTTGAATCTGTTTGCAGGAAACAGCCTATAACCAAGAGGCAAGAGTTGGAAGGAATGGACGTAATAGAAGATGAGGATTATACTGAGCTACAAATTGGGTTTCAGAGATGAGAAAGGGAAGGACATTGAGGATGACTTGGAGTTTCCAGACCTGGATATCTGAGCGGACAACATTGTTTTAGGTGAAAGGGATTTCTATTGTCTTTTGAGAAACATAGAACAAGTAGATTGCACAAAAAACCACATCATTCTTATCCAGCATAATGCAGTGTGCCTATTTGCTGACATTTCAGAGGTAGATTTGACCTTTAACAAATAGAGAAGAATATTGTTAAAGAAATGATAAAAGTATAATAAACATAATCATATACCTCAAATATTTTGATAATGTTTCTGAAGAGTAGAGGAGCATAGAAATATAGGATATTTGGTCAGAGTGGAATCACCTTTAATATCTTACAAAACACACGCATTACAAGGAAAGCTATGACATACTCTGAATTCAACAAAGTAACATAAATATAGGCCTCATCCTGCTTGTGTTCAGGCAATGATCAGCATGGAACACAGGAGCTGAGTCTTCAGTATATATGTTAGGGGAGTGACAGTTCACATTAGGATATTTATCTACCCCAGTAATTCCTAGGAATTTCACATTGTTACTTTTTTCTTTTAAATATGATAGTTCTTGAGTGTATTTCTTTTGTTTTCCTGGGATGAACATAGTAAATGATTTTACTGTCATTTTCCTTTCTTACTATAATATTTAAAGAACTATAATTCTAAGAAGTTGACTGAAAAGTCAGCTGGACGAAGAATCTAATGATTGGGGAACAATACACTGAAAGGCCTTCTCTGAAGATGAGCAACCGATAACTATGGTGCCTAAGATTTATTCAATAGTTGGAGAGTAATCTCCCTTATAAGGAGATATTAGGACTTCATTTCTAAAAAGGTTATGGAATATATATCCCTTTCTAGGTGAGACCTCACACATAGTTCAACTAGGGAAGCCTCTGGGGGTAAATTCAGGCATTTTGAAGTGGTTCCACATTCCCAAAGATTTTTGCTAGAGGTCAAGTTTAAAAATAGTAGAACTTCAGTGACAGTAGTTTACATGAGTAAATTAGATAATTTTCCTTTCTGGGAGCTTATCTGTCAGAGGAGGCAAGAAAGAGGAGTTGGATATGTAATACCTAAAAGGACAGAATAGAAAGAATCAAACGTGAATAAAAAGCTACGTAGAATGGGGTGCATGGGGCACAGTAAGGAAAAGAAGGGGAGTTCAAAGACCAATTTTAACTAGCTCACAACCTAAACTAACTAGCCAACTATAGCTCAGTGTTTTGGACTCTAATCAAAGAGGTTTGTATAAAGAACATTTGAACTGCTGCTTTCTCTGTTCTTGAGGCTTTTCAGAGACTTCTGTGTGTGGGATATTTGCTGTTCCTTACCATTAGATTACTGTTTCCAACTTTATTCTTCTTCCTTCTGTTTTCAATTTTACTCTTCCTTCAATATTTCTCTAAGTCAAATCAAATCTATGCCAATGAATCCTCACAAACCATAATCTTTCTTGGGTCCTGATGATCATGTAGCTGGGTCCCATGTTAGTCAAAGTTGACGTGGGTCACAAACACCCTGAGGTCCAAATACCTTCCCCTGCCAGCTACTGAACTGAAAATCTCAGGAATGAAGCTAGCAGTTCTGTCCTAAGGGGTGTGCCTACAAAAGGGGTTGTGACTGGATGTGATGTGTGTTGTAAATTATATCACCACTAGAAATAATTGTGCACTAGAGTTCTCGGGTGATTTATTTTGTAATGAGACAAGGCACAAAATTAAAACTTTAGCAATACTATTCTATTTATTCTAACAAAAGGTGGCTTATTCCTTAGAATGGTGCAAATATTTGGTGTAGTCACAGGAGGGTAACTATACTCAAGCAAGCACAGATAGAAGATATGAAAACCATATAATTTTAACACTATGCTGTTCAAATGCCATGAAATACCTTTGGAAGAGTCACATTAGATGGGTATGGAGACATTCATTAGTTGAAATGACAAAGCTCAGATACCTCTCCTTCTGTTGTGTCAAAGGCATGGACCCACAATAGGATGAATCTACTCTGTTCACTAAAAGCGCTCTCAGAATACTTTGGCCAGTAGCTTTTCCTTTGAGGTGGTAGGAACAATGAGAGACTATTAATAAGTGACTTGGTCAAGGTTTCTCAAGCTGTATTGTGCATAGGAAGCACTTATGAGTCTTGATGTATTGTAGTCTCTGATTTGGAACTTCTGAGTAGGGCCAGAAAGTCTGCATTTCTAGAAAGTTCCTAGGTAATCCCAGTGCTGCTGGACCTCATAAATTTGAACTTTACCAAGCCACATGCAACATTAGTAAATAAGTAAAGTAATAAGGGACTGTTCTCTTTATCCACAATCTTGCATATCACTGGTTCACTCTATGACATTCACATACGCTGCTTAATCATGTTACTCAAGCTATTCTCTTTTCCAGGTACAAAGTCTCAGGAACTAGAGCCCACACTATTGGTGACAAAGAGGAGAAAGCTCCTAGTTGAGAGCAAAAAGCACTGAGGAGTCAAAATCTGGTTCTTTTCCAGTTTCCCCACTTATTTGCTGGGTGACCAAAAGCCAAGCACTTGAGCTGAGCTTCACTGAGAAGAATGACAATGGCAGCCCAGCCTCTCTCTCCTGTGAGACTTACTCAGGAAGTTGATGGGTCAGTGCTAATTGAATGTGAATTGTTCTCAAGATTTTGAGATAATGTCTGGTTAAGACAGACCAAGGTGGAATATGGAAGTGGAAAGTCCTAAGGACAGTGTGAGTTTAGGGGGTAATTGGCAATTCCTTCCTATGTCTCCCTGAATCCTCTTGAATTTTTCTTTAAGATGGGTGCTATATCCAAGCTAACGCGTGTGCTGTGGAAGGCATGATCAATGAATGCGTTCAGGTTCCTCACAACCTTTCGGGAAGGGTGGCAGCAAGACAAATGCATTTTATTTTCTCCAGCTCAGCAGCTCATTTGCATAACATGCAAGAGGGAGAATGCAAAGGATGGAAAATATTAAGTGGCGCAGAATATGCTAAAATAGGTCAAGGAAGAAAACTAAAATAAAGTAGTTTTCTATTCTCTTCAGAAAATGCTGTTAAAATTAGACCTGCCATAGACCACAAGATCAGCATCATTTACTGCCTTTCCTTTCCCTGCCCCCCAACTCTCAAGGACTTTGATTACTAGCTAAGAACGGATCAAGATGTGTGCCATGTATTGGTCCAGATGTGTATTGGGTTGGTTTTGTGAAGAGAGGACTCCTATGTATGTCTTCAGCAGGTCAAGTCCTTGGTCAAATAAATAAATGGGAAAACTTTCCATCAGCCCCATTTTCTATAACCTCTTCTCCCTTTCCTCATATGCTTTCACAGGTGCTATTTCTCTTGTTTAAATGAATTCACACTAAGAGGTCAATAATGTGATGCATCACTTTTCCTAACTGTTTATTTGCCTTACTTTCTAAAATGGTAAAGCAACTTATTTTGCTGTGATATTCATTAGTATTCTGGGATCAGTAGTATTTATCCCAAAGTTCGAAGGGTAGACTATATGTATTTGTGGGTATGGACACTCTGCTGGTCTGGAAGTTCTTTCTTCTCCCAGGAAGTTCTGTGAACTCCTCATTTATGCCCTTCAACATAGAGAATATTCTTGTTTTCACAAAGCAAGAAAAGCCTTACCTACCTCCTTAGTGGATCACAATATGGAAGATTATGTAAAATTCTTCAACTTCATATTCAAAAGGCAGTTCTTTTGTATCAGGTCAGTACCTACCCACCGGTCTGTCTCTTACCTCCCTATGTTGTCTGCCCCTCCCTCCAGGAAGCCTGCTGACTGGACAGGCTCTGATTCAGTCTATATTTGAGAAGAGGTTACAGTAAATTTCAGTATTGTACAATAAGCCAACATTTCCTGCAAAGGCAATTATGAGGAAGTAGTACATCCAATACCATGGTTCCCTGTTGAATTTGTCTTTATTTTTAGTCTGTCCCATTTCCCTGCAAATGAATAAAAGTGACATCACTATGATTTCCACACAATGAATCTAGAAATTTAGGGTGAAACCTGCTGAAACTTTAATTCTTCCTGATGAGGCTGGGGGAGGGATGGTAGAGACTTGAATATCAATTAGGGCTGAGGGACCTGGGTTAGAGATTGAGACTACATAGTTCCGGGCCTTCCTGGTGGCTCAGTGTTTAAAGTCTCAGCACTATCAAGCTATTGCCAGCCACTGCACCATGAGTTCGATCCCTGGCCAGGGAGCTAACCCACATGGCACAGCAGACCTCTCCTGTCTTGCCTGCTCCTCCTCTCAGCAGTGCATTTCAGTAGAGCTGCCTGTTCTCCTCCGCACTCTGTCTCTGGTGAATCCTCTCACTCCCCACACCTCTGGCCTATGCCCTGGTTCTTGCATGCATAAATAGGTAAAAATAAATCTTTTTTAAAAAGAAAGAAAATACATAGTACAGGGGTGTAAACTTCCAGGTTTGTAGATAAGCAAGAAGAAATGAAATCATCAGTTGGGAACACACAGATTTACTCTGGAATAGAATATGCCTTAATGGACCCTTTATTGCTCCAGAAATAATTTGTTCCTAGTAATGGGATAGCTCAGCTAAAGCATTTCAAGAGACAAGTGGTTTTCTCTACAGGGATTTCTCCTTGCACAAGGTGCCATGAGAAGCAGAAGGATGACTTCCCTTCTTAAAGGTGTGAACATTACTCAGTGGTAAGACTTTGAGTCAAGTGGCAATGGCTATTGTCATTTAGAGGCATCTTGAACTATGTTGCTGTCCCAGATGGAAGTCTTGAGTCTTTTCACACTTTGGCTTTAAAAAAAAAAAAAAAGATATTTTCCCTGTAAAGACATTTCCTTGTAAATAGAGAACTATGAGTCATAGTGCTTTAGGACTGGTAGGGAAAATTCACTTCTGCTATAATTAAGCAATAATTATTATTCTTTCCTCTGAGGGAAGACTGAAGGAGATAAACAACTCCTAGATAAATAAGGCTTAGAGGCTGTGGGCCAAGGCTTGTATTGATTCACAATATATTTATCTTTCTTTTCCTCTCAAATAAAAAAATGACAGTAATTATTTTTAAAAATGATTCCCTTTTTTAATCATTTAAAATGGCTGTTTTCCACTCTACTAAAACAGTAATTGTTTTTATGGCCCTATTGTAAATTGTGGGGAAGAGGGAGACAAAATAAGCAGCTGAGAAATCTACTCACTCCCCGGGCAGCATCACTAAGGCATGTAGCTGGTCTGTGGTAGCTCAGCTACCAAAGTTTCATCTTTAACTTGGGATTTTATGTGGAGATACATGGTGAAAGGCAAAAAAAAAAAAAAAAAAAAAAAAAAAAATTCTGGTGTGTGATAGATGCTGTAGAGTGAGACTGCTTTAAGAATAGATTAGGTGAATAGGTTGGAAGTCACTTATATGAGCTGACCTTGAACTTGGTGCATACAAGAGGTAGGAAGCCTGAACAGGGATAAGATGACCTGGGTTTTGCTACATATACAAATGTGTATACACGTGGGTAGCAAGCCACTTCAGTTCTTGCTGCGTTGGTGAGCTTTCCATAAGTGGTTCTAATTTCTAATTTTTCTTCCACATTGTAGTCATGTTTATTTTAAATAATATGGATTCCAAGTAAAAATTGCTATAAAATATATAGGATTGGGGGTGGGGGGGCCTTAGAACCAGGGGAATGGAAACACTTTCCAAAGAGGACATGGCTTCTCATGTCTGTACACTTTCCTATTTCCTTAAGTGGATGACAATGCAAACCAACCTTGAAGTGTCTTCTTGAGAAAATTTGATATTGGTATTTTTTTCAAATACAAAAAGAGAAGGGAATCATTTAAATTTCAGAATAACTCTTGCGGTCTGTATATTGTATGCAGCTCTGCCAGTTCTTAAAGTGTGGGAGCAGAAAAGAATTGCATTATTTTTAGGTCTAAAATGGAATGAACTGCCAAGCCCTCCTTTACAGGGTAAGGTGCTAAGTTGAAGTGACTGAGCCAGCGACTTGGAGGGTCAGTCAATGCACAGCTTCTTTATTACTGGGCATATTAGACTATCTACCAAATATGCAATAGGACTGAAATGATAGGCCAAGAAAAGTGCTTAGCATATTGTCTGGCACATTAAATATACCTGGCAAAAGACGTATGGACATGACTAAATTAACTTGAGAGGGAGTATATAGCTGACTTCATTATGTCGTTTCACAGGCATTGAAAATCCTGCTGATTCAAGTAGTTCCCTTTTTAACATTTTCTACTTTTTCCTCCTACCTTCTTGTTATTCAAAAGCTCCGCACGCCCAGGGAATTAGATATCATTTTACCTACTGAGGTCAGGGTGCAGAGCCTCTTGGCTTAATACTGGACACTCAGACCTTCAGAGTATTGTTGACTCATGGTCATGTTGAATAAATGTGAGCTTAGTAACTTCTTCAAAGTCCTGATGTGTGTGGTCCAATGTCAGAGTAGTGTCAGACTTAATAAATGCCTAGTTGAACCATAATTGCAAAGTAACTCAATGTTTTTTGCACGGTGCACACAACACTTATTAAGATAGTAATCCCCCCCCTTACATAGCTTCACTCAATGAAAGATAGCCACTTTTCCCAAATTCTTCAAACTGAGCTTCATTAATCCCTAATACCATACATCTTCTTCATCTCATTTTTTTCCTCTGTCTCTTAAGAGGGTATAAAAGGTAAAAACAAAAACAAAACAAGACAAAAACCCTGCAAATGCAAAGCTAAACAAAACCTTCTTTAAAAGTAAGCAGTGAGGGGAAAGCTGGAAACACCTATATAATAAATTATGGCTGATGGTTTTGTCAATGAAATAGTTTCTTCATGGGAAAAAACACCTTAATTAGCCTCTTTTGGCTTTATACCTCCGTAGCAACTGTTGTCTATGAAATTCACTTTACAATTTGAATTATTTACTACTTTTAGATGTATTCTCTCACTCTCGCTCTCGCCTTGTGTGTGTGTGTGTGTGTATGTTTTTTTTTTTTTTAAGATTTATTTTTTATTTATACATGCAAGCTAGGGTACAGGCCAGAGGCGTGGGGCGGCGAGTGGGTTCACCAGAGACGGAGCGGGTAGCAGAACAGACAGATCAGAAATACACTGCTGAGGGGAGCAGCGGGCAAGGTAGGAGAGGTCTGCCGCGCCATGTGGGATTCTCCCCGGCGGGCGTCGAACTCGCGTCGCCGCTGCTGACAGCTCCACAGCACAGAGCTTAACCGCTGCGCCACCAGGGAGGCCCGTGTGTGTGTGTATGTTTTTATTTGACATTTGTATTTTAACTATTTTAACATTTCTGCTAGGCTAGTTAATAGGATTATTAAGAGAATTAATACGAGGTACAATACCTAACATACTACTTACACACTAATAAGTGCTTGAATATTTATGGAGGTAATTTGAAGGCCCTATCTAGAATAAAAATGTGTAAGGAGTGGGATATTCTGAACCATTTTTAATCATTAGTCTGATGAATTATAAAATAAATTCAAGATATTTAGGAAAGGGTGTGTGAGGCTCAGGGCATGAGGGGATAAGAAATGAAACTGTCTAGAGCCTCACTGAAGCAAGATCTAATTGGGGCAGGTGAGAGTTGAGTAGCAAGAAAGCACAGCCAGTGTGAAACTGGCCAGAAGGAAGATCACAATTGTTAGGAAAAGAGGAGCCCACTAGGGCAAGAAAAGCTTTTTGTATTGTACTATTAGTCCAAATAATTCTCTTCTCCTTCCTCCCCAGTGAGTGAATTATAATTTGCCACTTCATTGCCTTTTTCATATGACTTGCTTTGGTCAGGGAAAGTGATGTGTTTTGCTTTTCAATGAAAGCTTCAAAAGCTATTGTGTGGTCTTTTTCTTTCTTTTTTTAAATACAAATAACAATGTATATTGAGGAATCATGGCATTTAAATTTTAATGTTGAGGTCACAATCATATTTATGATGCAACTACTTTGTTTCCATTTTATGGATAAGCAAACCGAACCTCCTACCCCTCAAAAAAAAAATCTTTATTTCCCCCTATTATGAAGTTTGTTTTTTTTTTTCTGATACAAACTTAGCATGTTCCATGTTGGTCCTGCTTTTTTAGGTGGGTCTCAGGATAAAAGATGTAGGTAGAGATGAAGCTCCCAGGAAATTGTGATAAAATTTTGAAAAGTTAGATTTTCTCTTAGAGAAAAAAAAATATCTGTGCCATTCATCATGTCTGTGGCTTACAGATTTGTTTTTACAAAGCTGGAACAATAGATATGCCTAGCATTCTCCAACTTCCAGAGATAACCTAGGATAAGCAGTATTATCTATAAGTAAAAGGAGACATTTTCTGCTAAATCATGATTTTCTTTTGAAAATATCCTACTTCAATTTATGGAATGCATGAGAAGTGCTGTTTATTATCCAACAGATCTGAAATGGAAAGTAATTGGTCAGTAGTAATAGGGCAATTAATGATATATTAGCTGCCATCTTTGAACAGTCTTGATTTTAAGTAGACTCAGGGAAGACTCCTATTTATAAACCTGTATAGAGTTTCCTGTATTTTTCATTCTGAGAAAAGCATTTTTTTCTTTCACAAGAAGAGGTTTACCTGTCTGCTCACTGAAATAATTCACCAAAAAAGTGAGAAAAGTAGCTGAGTCTGGGGAACTTGGATTGATGCAAGTAGTGGAAAGAGAATAATTAGTATAATGCTAGACCCCCATAGTTGTCTAAACCTTATGCAGTGTTTCTGCTTGCAGGTTTCCTTGGGCTTCTAGCTGGTCAAGGAAGTAGTTAAGCTAACCCAAGTCATCTCTGGCTTTATCTCCATAAGTACAGAATTATTTTTTATGTTCTCTGTTCATCCTAACTATAAACCAGAAGAAATAAAGCTTCTTAGTAGATTCTAATAATTACTGCAACAATAACAGTGGATAAAATTTATGAAGCATTTTGCATGGACCAGTAATATATCCACAGGATTTTTTTTTTGGGGGGGGGATTTCTAAGAAACTCCATGCTAGTTACCTAAGCACACATGGAGTTGGTCTGCATTATGTAATGAAACCTGAGTGAAAGAGAATTGGAGCTGAAAATTATTCAGACCAAAGACTGAAGCTCACCAGCAGCCTTTTCCTTCCTCTCCCATTCCTGCCTCTCTCCCTGTGTTGTTTCTGTCTTTATATACTGTAGACCATCACCTTCCACGGGCTGTTTGGAATTCAAACTTTCCACCTGATCAGCAATTCCCAATTTGCTTGAGATTTTCCCAAATTTAGTACTGAAAGTCCTACATTCTGGGTAACCCTTCCTTCCTGGAAAAACCTGGATAGTTGGTCACCAATGTGAATTTTTGAAGAACATTAGACTCAGGTTCTTTAGTGGTGTGTGTGTGTGTGTGTGTGTGCGCGTGTGCGCGTGCGCGCGTGCGCGCGCGTGCACGCGCACACGCACGCATATGCACGCATGCATTTGTTAGACTTAGCATATTGTAGGAATTTACCTACTTTTTAAATTTAAATGATTTTTTTTTTAGTGCTTTTTCTCTGGATGTGATGATCATCAAATATTTTCCTAAATGTGTACCAAAATTGCAGAAAAAGACTGACTCGATCATTACAATTGTCAGTAATACTTATCCTGAAGTCAAATGAGAGGCATAGTTCAAGCTAGGAATAAGAGAAGTGCAACTATAAAAAAGATATTTAATGGTTACTTACAAACACTTAAGCAAATGGTAAATGTGGGGAAATGTTCATGCTTAATGTTTGCAGAAACTGGGACATTAGAGGAATATTTGTTGAAATGTCAGCTTAACAGAAAACTGATTTCCAAACCGCTTACAATATTTTTTAGTCCTATGAATTATTTTTAGATGACATGCTTTGTTTTTAAATCTGAAAAACAACTGTTTTAAAATAGACTTGTGAAATTTGAAGATGGATAAGAAAAAACAGTAAAGGTTGTCAATTGCTGTGATAGTTGTTACTCTGGGCCAGTTACTGGGGTTCAACTTGGTTGCCTGTAAAGTGCTGGGGTTGGAGTTAACCCAGAGGATCCTAGCGCTGTGAGATCATAGACTTTAGTTATATGTTTATTGTTTTTATAATTGGGTTCTTCTATTACACAATGATCTAAATCTTTATGAGAGTATTAACCCCAGTTTACTGTTAGCAACTTATTAAAGAAAAAATTCACTTAACTAAGTGAAATTTATAGTTTTTATCAAATGTAAGTTTTAGATGGTCACACATGTAGTTCAATTAAAAAGTGATGGCAAACCACTTAATTCCACAGAGATGAAGCCTAAAACAGAGGCAAAATCAGTAGGATTACACTCTTTGGTTAAGGAGGACAAACTTTAGGTTTTATGGTTCATAGTTCCTGCCCACAATTAAGGGTTAATAATAATAAAATAGTTATTATCCTACATGTTGAAACTAGATTCCTTTATTTTTTTTCCTCTTGAAAGGTTTGCCCATATGCAAGCAGATAGTTTAGCTCAGTTTTGTTTCATCCGAGATGTTTCCATATCTGACACAAGTTTAGTACACACAGAAGATTTTTACAGTTCCTAGGAAAGTCGTGCATGAAATTCAGCATCTTTCTTGACATGATTTTATGATTTTAAGCCCTGCACAGAAACTAATGCGCTATCAGGATCATGGCAGGTGCTTCCTTCAGTGTTGTTGGATCCAAGTTAGACCCTTAATCATATTGCACCCACATTAACAACATCCAGGAAAGACTAAAAATAAAGGTTCATATTCTATATGTCCACCAATTAAAAGTTACATGTTGAATCAGTGGATTGTTAAATGGAATACATTCTATTCTCCCTCCTTGGCTAATACATCTTTATAATAAGCTATACGACAGGTTTGAGCTTAGACCATTGAATGCACCCTCTAATCTAAGGCCACATCTTTCGCTTCTCACCCAGGCCTCTGTTCTACAATGTAAGGGAGCTTACAAGGGCATGAGTAAATAACCCAGTTCAGGTTCTACCCACACCCTTGTCAGCTTCCCTGGATCCATTCCTTGGGCCCCGGCTGTGTATATGAGTACCTTTCACTGTAAAAGGTCCAGTATTACATATTTAAGGTTTTCTGGTTATAATACTGTGATTTACAGTAAGAAATTTTTGGTCTTCATCTCTATGTCAGGCACAGAGTTCCTACATCCCTTGGATTTTACATCAAGGTCTTGTTTGTTATGTCTGTGAGACAACTGGAACACACCTAAGAATGGGGGGCTGGTCCCCAGAAGACCAAACAAGTGTTTTGAAAATTTAACCATGCAGTTCCCCCGCCTGACCTCCAGGGAGGAGAGAGGGGCTGGAGATTGACAAAATCACCAATGGCCAATGACTTAATCAATTATGAAATTGTAATTACATGTGATAAGACATCTCTAAAAATCCAGAATGATGGATTTCAGAGAGCTTATGGTTGGTGAACATGTAGAAATTCCAGAAGGGAGGTGAAAGCAGGTAGAACATGGAAGCTCTGTACCCATTCCCACATAGGTTGCTCAGTGCATCTCTTCCATTTGACCATTGCTGAGTTACATCTTTTTATAATAACCCTGTAATCTAATAAGTGTTTCCCTGAGTTCTGTGAGTCACATATTTAACACCAAAAGGGTGCCATTGGAACCTTCTATCGATAACTGGTAGGTGGGAAGCACAGGTGAAAACCTGGGTGTACTACTGGTAAGTGCAGGAGGGGCAGTGTTATGGGACTGAGCACTTATCACTTTGTGTGCCGGTGCCCTTTAAATTTACCAGCCCTTGGGGCCGGCCATTTTCTGTGCCACTGCATGAATGGTATAAGCATTCAATAAAACACACACAACTCCTGAACTATTGGATATTAAAAAACCTGTAATATCTCTCATAAAACACCTTACACTTTCACCAAAGCAATGTGTAAAGCTTCTAGACTGAGTACGATCAAAGAAATAGCTCCTAATAGTTCCAAATAAATCCACCGTGGTGTGAAAAACCGGAGACTAGATGAACACGTATTAATACGTGAGCGGCCACCTGATACTAGTGACAAAAAACATACTAATATGTGAGCGGACCACAAAGTGTTAACTTGCGGAATGTGATGCTGCTGCTGGGTAGTGTCAGGGCTGAGTTGAATTGGAGGCACCCAACTGGTATCCAAGAATTGTTTGGTAGTGTGGGGATACCCCCCACCCTACACTTGTTGGAATTGGCTTCAGTGCCCATAGTGGGCTCTATGGTACCTGCCACAGTTACTTACCTCTCTTGTAGCATTAAAGCGTTTAGACAGAATAACAAATGGGAGTGGCTGTGTCCCAATTAAATTCTCTCTATGAAGCAGGTTGTGAGCTGGATTTGGCCTGTGAATGTAGTTTACCGACTCTTATCTGTAACATTCTGCAGACTTTTTCTTTAATAGAGAAGACTCATTTTTATGACTCTAGCACTTTTAAAAGTATATTCATTCCAGGGCCTGCTATCTGGATAGTGTCCATTGTATTAGTTTGAGAATCTGGCCTTTGTTCTCCCCTTTGTATAGGTCACCCCCTCCTGAATAGACAGCATTTTTCTGATGGGTTTTCCTCCATCAGTTCCTAAGTCAGTTCAGACTGCAGCCATTTCCATTTTCGTCTTGGTGTCCTCGTGATTCCTGTCAGCTGTCCCTTTGGTGCTCCATTCATGTTGCTGCTGACCATTGCTTAGAAACAGACAGATACGCGTGTACGCAGCTAGATACACACACACACACACACACACACAGATAGACACAGTCATGCACATAGAGACAGACACACAGACACACATGAGGCTCACTTAGGATGTATTAAACATACCACTTATTCATTCAAAAGAAAATTATACAAGTGGTTTGTACAGCTTGACTGTTAATGATCACAACTTTCATTAGATCATTCCTTAGTTCTAGTTCAGCTGTCCAGAAACATACGATTTCCTGTTAGGAAAATGTTTTCAAATTATTCAGTCTATGAAATTAGTCACAAAATTGCATTGTGCTAGTCTGGCGGTTTCCCCTTCTGCAGCTTTTCATTCCTTCTCTGGTTTTCTTACTCTTTCTTTCCTCCCTCCTCCCCTTCTTCACTTTAGTCTTTAGTCACTCCCTGATACTCAGCATTGTTCTATAGGTTATGGAGATTTTTGGAAAAGTTGTATCCTGAATTCAAGGTTAATATAATGCCCCAAGGGGCTCAAAGGCACTGTGAGGGTGATAGGAACGGAGGGTCTATGTGACAGAGAGGGTCAGGGATCTCAGAAGAGAGCATACTTCTGAGGAACAGTTGGGGGAGATGGGAACTTGAAGCAGGAGCCTAGAGAATTACAGCTCTTCCATCCCTGGAGGGGAAGAAATGTGTTATTCTGGGGAAGATGCACTACACTTGAAGGGGTCAGTAACTCGGGGTATTTGGGACATAAATTTGAATCAATCTGAAATTTATGTATAAAAAGTGGATAAGTGGAGTTCAGTTCCTCTATAAATCAATGGACTATTTTTCTTTCTATTTAAAATTGTGCTTATTGCTCATTATTTAATCCAACAGTGATGAGTAAAATTTTTCCTTTTGTTTTCATTTGTTCATCAAGCAATCTTAGTTGAGTGCCCACATTTATCAAATGTGCCATATCTACCCACTGATGAGCACACATCAGAAATGAAGTATTTATGAATTTTAAGAGATCATAGATCAAACCTCAAAATCTATATTTTACTCTAGTTTCACATTTTGACAGCCTCCTAAATGAAAGCATTCCATCTATTATCACTGCCTTGACTAAAAAAGATGTGAAGAAAAAAGTGAAAACTTGGTTCTTACTATGTTAGTCATGTGATTGAATTTATTTGTGAACTTGCCTCACATTTATTTCAAGTATTCAGGATAATAGATGTTAGTGTCATGTTGATGCTATTGCAGAGGACAGAAGTTAGCTGACCTATCCCTGCTCTCCGGAGAACATGTAGTTTCTACAAACTCTGGAATGAATATGCAAAATGGCCTGCTCCTCTGACTTTTATTAATGGATAATTCCTTTTATGTACCTGGATAATCCAATATCTGTCCAGCTGTCCTTATCATTAGACAGTGCAGGTTTTTCCCTGAGCCCACACAATCTCAAGGTCATTACCTAATTTCCGACTATTTACTGTTCAAAGTAGATCAGTTGCATCTTCCCAATTAAAGCAAACAATGATCTGGAAGTAATTTTGTGTTCTAGGAAATAGTACATGGAGGCGATTGCAATGGAATATTTCATTCAATTATTATGTTGTGATAAGGAGGTTTGAACCAAGGTTAATCATTCGGCTTAGCTTCATTTTTTTTGCTACAGACCTGTCTAATGCTTGGAGAACTAAGTGAGTCAGTAATTCAGGGGATATTTGGCACATCAATTTATTAATGTTTGGACAATGGAGATGGGATCATGGAGTGTGGTCTTCTCTTGCTACTTTTTCATTTATTGGTGAAATGGAATCTGTTATTTTAAAAAGGATCTTTAATCAGTATGACTCAAAGTACTTCCCAAATAGCTGCATTGTCCATATTTTACAAACAGAAGAGAGATAGTAAAATGAATTGCCCAAGGCTTATAATAAATGACAAAAAAAAAGCTAAAAAAGCCCTCTGAATCCTAACTTCCTACACAATCTTAAAGAGAGTCCCTATCAGACACAGTGGAGATCAGAGAGTCACAACACTGGCTTGCTGCTGGCCACCTGTGTGATGGGGACATTGTGCTGAGGCTCTCTGACTTAGGGTTTGCTTATTTTAAAAATAAGCTTGCATTCCTAGTAGTGATAACATTTTGTGTCATGGCTTCAGAAAATGTCAAAGTCTTCACATTCAAATGATGGTAATTTGAGCAGAACTCAGTAGAAATTTGTCTTTGTTTTTGATAGAATAAATTTCATGTAATTAACAAAGGCAAATAACTTGCTCTGAACCTCTGGTATCTACTACATAGATGCAAGTGTGTTCAGTAAACTGGTCTCCAAGGAGCTTTTGTTGTCATGAATGTTTGTTTGGTCCAGTTGTTTTGAATCTCTTTTACATTCAAAGTCCTGTGCTAGAAACTTCTGGAATACAAAAATGAATAATACAATCCTTGCCCTCTATGCAGTTATAATCAGTATGGGGATATCATAGACAAACCATATAGTAAAACCCAAAGAAGGATCACATAGCTGTGAAATAAGGTAAACTAGAATACTGAGGGAGTGCCTCAAAGAGCATAAAATTTTGAGTCCAGAAACTTGGGTTTGAATTCTGATTGTAACATTTATTTGCACAATATGTAGCAGCTCAAATAAATTCTCTAAACCCTAGCGTTAGGTCATCTTTAAAATGAAACTAATAATATCGATTTCATGCAATTAAATGAGATAGTTAATGTGAAAATTTGTACTAGATAAATTCATATATCAAAGATACTGGGCTTGAGAATTGGGAAAAATCTAGGAGGGACATCATTTGAATGGAGACATAAATATCTAAAAAAGTAGTAACAATGTTTAAACATTCCATATGAGACCCTACTAAGACCTTTATTAAAGTTATATTGAAAAAAAACCTCTGATTTCCTGATGTATGTTCCTTATATATTACTTTGTAGGTTCTCCATTTCAGCACCTTCTTTCTGGTATTTTCCTTCTCTCTTTAGGACTACTTCACTGTGAGAAACTTTGTTTACCATTTCTTTGCCTCATCTCTGCCTATACAAAGCGAAGAATGATACACATATTTTTAGACTGCTTTTTGTTAAATAGAATTTGGACAAGACTTTCAAAAACATTTTTCCAAAAATTTTCATGAGAAGATTAAAAATTTATTTGGAAAACATATGTGTTACTGGTGGAAATATAAACTGGTACAACCACTTTGGAAAAAACTTTGCAGTTTCTTAAAATGTTAAGCATAAATTTGCATTATGATCCAGCAATTTTCACTCCTAGGCATCTACCTAAGAGAAATGAAAATGTATGTCCACACAAACATCTGTACATAAATGTTCATGGCAACATTATTCATAATAGCCAAAATGTGAAAATAGTTCACATGTCCAGTAACAGATGAATAGTGTACAACAAAGATAATACCCATATTTAACATAATGCTTAAGCAAATATGGTATATCCATGCAAGGGTATATTATTCAGCAATTAAAAGGAGTATGTATATGTTCCAATGTGGGTAAATCTCAAAAACATTATGCAAAGTGAAAGAAGACTGATGCAAAAGACTACTTAACACTGTATAATTATGTTCATATGAAATTACCTGAGAAGATAAATTTACAAATAAATTTGTGACTAACTCTAGGGCTGTGAATGAGAGTAACTGCAAATAGCTGTAAGATTTCTTTTTTAGAATGATTAAAATATTCTAAAATTAGGTTGTAGATAGTTGCACATTTATCTGTATTTCTAGAAATCATTCACTATTTCATTTAAAATGGGCAACTTTTATGGAATGGAAATTTTACCTTAATAAAATTGATAAAAATCTACCTGAAAAAATAAGATGTGTTTGAAGCAAAATGAAAGGGAGAGTTAAAATTGACTTAAATGCACATATTACAGCCATAACTTAATGTTGTCACTTTGATGGGTTTAACAAAAAAGTTCTTTGTGAGAAAGTAGGCTTCTGAACTGACTCTGAAAGAATTTGTATCTGAGTTGTGTTGAAAAATAGATGGAATTTATTGAAGATCCCATAATAATTTGACACAAACCAAGCTCCCTAAACACATCTTTTTTTATTTCCTTTAGAACATTTTACTAGTGATTAGAATTCCCCACTTAATCACAATTTGATAGGGATCCCTCTATCCCAGAATATCAGTTTTACTTTTATAAGTCCCTTCATAGTAAAGATGATAGCTTACTTTGTATTTCTGTTTCTCAATGAAGCACCTGACACAGTGCATGGCTCAGTTAATGCCAATACAATACAAAGACTTTGGCTGCTTAGCTGAGGAATTAATAGAAGGGGTAGTCTAAGTTGGTAAATAAAGATGGGGGTTAGGGGGTGAGAAGCCTGGCTCTTGAGAGTAGGTTAGATTAGTAACTGGGGCTCAATTAGGAGGCCCCTTGAAAGTCAGGCGTGGAAGGTAGATAATTGATGTCGCTAGTTGGGGAACAAGAGTGCCTGATGCAGATGGATTTTTGGAGTAAACACCATTCAGCAGTGAGAGGACTCTCTTGGACAGGAGAGATTGGCAGCAAATAAGATGCTATCTAGCTAACTCATTATGTATATATGTGTCTATATATACCTATATGCATATATATGTATGTGTGTGTGTGTGTGTGTGTGTGTGTGTGTGTGTGTGTGTGTATATAATGCATTTTAAGCTCAGCCACCTTTTTTTCATGCACAACATTTTTAAAATTTGTTATTGAGGTTCCACTGGTTTACCTCTTTTTTAGTGTAGCCACCAGAACACACTCACCGCTAAAGAATGCACAGTCCTGCACCCATAGTCCATTGTGCTCTTTGCCCACCCAGATCTCCTTGATCGAGTTTGTGATGACTGTTTGCCTTTCTTCCAATTCTGCTTCTTAGAAAAGATTTGATTCTCCGCAGTTCTCCTCGGGCACTAACTTGAGGAAGCTGAGCTCTTTTGAAAATTTCCTCTTGAGCATGCTTTGGAACAAGGCAACTGTTTTCTATGAATTCCACTTCTGCTCTGCTAGCTTTAGTTTGAGAGATAGCAATAGAAAATAAGATTCTCTTAAAAACCTTGACCCAAACTTAATAGTGCTTTTTATTTTTTAAATAAGACTTGTGGGAGGTGGGAAGCCCCTTTGTTGCTACCCCACTTACTCACCTGTGAGATCTTAATACCATGCCTGCAGGTTTCTTTGGTGTAGTAGCAACTGGAGACCCATTGTTAAGAGGAGCATTGTAGCTTCGTGCTTTTCAGTCTGAACTGCAACACCAGACATCCCTGAATCAATGCCCTGAGCGCCGCAGGGCCAGAGGAAGTATGGAGAGGGCCATCTTGTAGTCCATATCAATACCACAGCTCACAGCTCATACCTAGATGCACATTTCCTTTCATTCTGCATCCAAAATGGTGAGTTCAATACTCTTCTATTTTGAAGGGAATTGAAGTTCGTGAAACAAAAGGACTATTAATGTCACACAAATCACACTGATGTTGCGGTGGACAGAGTCTACAACTCCAGCTGGAGCTCATAAAAATCTGCAAGGCCTGTGTTCTCAGGGACCAAGAGGTGGGAAGACGCACATTGACCTCTTTCAAAGTGAAGAGAAGAAATGCTTCAAAACAGAAAGAATATACAACTTCCACACACACACACTCTTCATCATTCAGTGAGAGCTGCATTTGAGATCTACTCAAAATAGCCTATTGCAGAATTGGATTCGATTAACATTCAAAGTGATGGCAAAGATACGTGAACAGACTTTTGAGGAGGCAAGGTGTATTTCCACTAGTTGAATTTTTTTGCAGATCAAAGTTAAGTCAAACAGGTTAACTGTAACCTTCTTTCCCTCCGTTAATTTTGGCAAGTCAAAGAAATCAGGGTCAGCACTCAAAATCACAACGAATTTTCACAGAGAAGGACGTGGGTAGATCACTTTGCCCCAAATAGAATTGTTCTTGTAGCACTACAGTGCCATCCACCCAATATCCTACTGATTTAATCGATGAAGATTCTAGTGAGTGTGTCAAAGTCATGTTGAAAGACAAGTTGTCATTTTAAAAAGGTTACCTGATTATAGTGCCAAGCAAATATCAAATCAGGTCTGTATTTGTGTATCAAAAACAATTGTGTGGTGAATTTTGGGTGTGTAGACTTCAAATAAAGAAATAACACTCAGGGCAATTAAATCTGTGATACAGTTCACCTTAAATTTTACCTTAAGAACTATTATATGTACCTTGGATTCTTTAGTGATTACAGGTACCTTGATGTCACATGGATTTCACTGGAGGAATAAAGAAGGAAGACTCTTGTGGCTTAGCTGAGGAGAAGAAATCAATACTTACAGAAATAAGTGAGGTGTGTGTGAGTGTGGCGATCTGGAAGTCAGGTTCAGGAGGTGGCTCTAGAAAGGACGCTACTATAGTAATCAAACCTGAGACATTGTACAAGACCCAAAGGGTGCAAGCATACAGAGTGATCACATACTAGCAAAAATATGGTCGGACCTAGGATAATCAGGATAATCCCCAACTTCTGACTGTCTGTTTCACCAACAACTGAACATTTAACCACAAACCATTCATCTCCTTTGTTTGTCATGGCCAGTGGCACCACCCTATTTTGTGATGAAGTAGATAATGAGAAATCTACTCTGAGACTAGAACTTTTCCTTGTAATACTTCAATATTTAAAGTTACTTCTGGGAGGGATGTGAATTGAAAGACATCTAAGGAACTTTAAGTTCCAGGTAAGATTTAACCTGACATTTTACTTTACAGCAGAGGAAACTGGGGACCAGAGAAATCAAGTGGCTGTCATAAGGAAAGTTCACAAAGAACTAGAATGCTCTTTCGGATTGTTCTGCTATATTGAATTCACTGCCTATGACAGTTTATTCACTAACCTTCAAGTAACTTGACTTCAGGTACTCTTCCTGTGCAGCTGTGTTTGTCCTGATTCGAAGATCATTTCTTGAGCCCCATAGAGGAGGTTTTTGAGTCATGTTTCTAGTTATTGCTGAAAACAAACAATCACTTTGGTGGGAGGAAGCAAGAGTTTTGCAGAGGGATCATTTTTGTTAGGTTTACTTGTAAAGCTAGTGTGTGCTAAATGTTTTCCCCTTTAGAACTTTCTTGAAAAGGGGCCTCCCTGATGGCACAGCAGTTGAGCGCTGCGCTGTGGAGCTGTAGGCACTGCGCGATGCGAGTTCGACGCCCAGCCGGGGAGATTCCCACATGGTGCGGCAGACCTCTCCTGCCGCGCCCACTGCTCCCCTCAGCAGTGTATTTCTGATCTGCCTGTTCTGCTCCCCACTGTCTCTGGTGAACCCTCTCGCCGCCCCATGCCTCTGGCCTGTACCCCAGTTTCTATGTATAAATAAATCTTTAAAAAAAAAAAAAGAACTTTCTTGAAAAGATTGAAGGAATTTGATTTTTTTCCTCCTTTTTTATTTTATCCTGGAAAAAATGGAAACAATTTTGGTACATAATGACTGTTGAATAATAAATTTCAAATTTTTGGATAGTAACTGGTCACATACTGAGTAATAATAGCAATAAAACAAAGGCTAATATTGATTGACTGGTTACCTTGTGCCATACACTGCTTATTTGATTTAATTTATTAAATAAAGCACCTAATTTGATTTAATTTTACATTTACTCTGACACCACCACAGGTTGACCAATTTGCTTACATCTTAAGGATCACATCCACGATGCCAACTTTAGTATTTTACTTTCAGAATCCAGGGCATTGAACAATGCAGATCCTCGTTGCAGAACGCAGCCTCTGTCCCTGTGCTTTCTTCTTGGATACTCATTATTAGAGTTGCCACCCTCAGTGCTGAAAAATTAATGTGTGACTTGGATCTCTAGCCCTTTAGTAAGAATTACTTATATTACTAGCTTTCCTCTGATAGGAGACACTGATTAAAGAAGTTCTAGAGTTTGAGGGTTCACTAGGATAGAATGATGTAAAAAGAAATGCTAGATTAATGATCACAGTAAAAATATTTCTAATAGCCAGTTGCATGGTCCTGTTTGTGATGAAGAGGATTATAGTAAGAAATAACTAGAGGCTGTAGACTCACTTCTGCTGCTCATATGCTGTGTAACCTTGGGCAAATTAGCTTTCTCCACGTTTATCGCCTATGTGATCATTTTTGTTTTCTTTGTGCTCTTGCTTGAGGCATCTAGAAGTTGGTTCTCCCACAGGACCAGTTTTCTGGACAAATCAAATCGTTAACATCATCTGCTGGAAGCGTGGGCAGACTTGAAAACTAGGAGTCCCCCAACTGTGTTCCTAGTGAGCTCTCCTCTCTACAGTCATGTTGAGTCATTATTGAGTGACAAAGCTGGCAGGGCCTGCCTCCAAGCCGGGTCATTACTAGCAGAAAGTCATGACAGTGCCTGGCTTTACTCTGACCCATTCCCTTTGATTCTCCACTTAACTCTCAGTTGAAAGAGACAGGGTTTCCCCTTTGGCTTATTTGGGCAGAGAAGGAATAAGGAGTGGAAAGAGGAGGTGGGGGTAAGAGCTGTTCCCAAGTCTCTGCACAGTCAGAACTGATTCTCTTGGATTCTCACATGTGCAGCTTTAAAAACTAGATGCAGCAAGGGGGCTACTCTACAGTCACTGGAGTTGAATGCAGAGGAGCGTCAGGGCATAAAGAGAATACAATCATCAACTTGAGAAACATCACTCACCCTCAGGAAGCACCTCCACTTCCACGAAAACACTGCCCATTTCTATACCTTGCATTCTGTTTTGGTGCTCCTTCACTGCCACCTTCTACTATTCATCTTTCTGTACATTTTAAGTAAGTTGTATGAGTTTTATTAAAATAAGTAAAACCCAGTTATGTACTTTGCTTTGGGCTGTCAGAGATGACAAGACAGTAGAAGTAGAAGGAAGATGCAGAGGCAGATTTGTGGAGGGAGTTACTTGCAAACTAGAAAGAACAGTAGAGGGCAGCGCCATAAACACAAAGATCAAGGAGCACAAGAGTCTACCTTACCTTTTTTCCAAGGACATACTGCAGTAGAAACCTTAAGGCAAAGTCACCTGGTTGGGCTGGGGATCTACTTTCAACCTGGTTTATTCAAAACCATAAAACCTCAGGATTTTAGGGCTTTAATCAATACAGACTATGAGAATCAAGTTTTCTCCATTTCCCACGCCTTAGTCTGTCATTTGATTCTTCTGTATGAATACTTAGCACGTGGAAGAAGCACAACTGCTGTTGGTTAAATGACTTCATATAATGTTCAACACTGAGGATTTCAAGACAAGATGAAGGCAACACAACTCTAGAAAATGACGGTACTTTGCTGAAGGCCTCCTCTTTCCAACCTGTCCATACACACACATTACACACCAGAAAGTAAGGTGAAATTTCGTCGTGTAATTTGTAGTTTGGTGGAGGGAACTGAGTGATTTTCAGTGCAGTTCAACCCCTTTGCAGAATTCCCAGACCTACTGCTGCTTTCCACAGCACTGGTGTTTGAGGGGGAATATGGAAATTTCCACGTAGGTGAACTCTTGGGCCACCAGATGGCGATGTTTCTCAGTTTTACATCAAGATGTCAGAGGCCATTAGAGCTGCAGGGTGTGTTTATCAGATGACTGTTAAATCAGTTCAAAATATGTTTATTTTTACTTCGATGTGATGCGTTCTGTAAAATTCCATAGTGGGCAGAGGAATTTTCTGTGTTCATATCAGGGCCTGGGAGCAGAGGACCCGAATCTGAGATGATTTGGAAAGCTCAGTCTTATCTTCCTCAGTTGCTTTTTAAAATGAGATTTCTCTTGGGCTGCCTTCTGGCAGCCTGGATTTAGTCAATGTGGGACCAAAGGACACACTGACAGCAGCTTTGTTCATTTTCTTTTCCATTTCATTGGAGGGGGCTTCTTCAGAATCAGTGTCTTTAGTTTCCAGCTCTTGGGACTGGGGCCAAATCTGTGTGAGACTGTGAGAGCCAGAGAGAGACTGAAGGGGGCCGGGGAGGGCAGGGGAGGGAGGCTCCCAGGCCTCCCAGCTCACCTGGGCCGCACCCTTGGTTACACAGGAGAATTGGAGGCAGTCCCACTCCACCCTGCCAGAGGACAGCAGCTATGGCACTGTGGGGCAGGCTGTGCTTGGGCAGAGGCAGATCCATTTTAAGCACAGTGAGAGGAATTTAGGAATGAATTGATCTTAAAATACTGCTTATTCTGTTCTGTCCCATTAAGGGAAATGGGACCCAAGACATTTGGTTCTGGGGTCTGGTGCTGTATGATATGGTGCTTGCTTTTTAGTCTTTAGATTAGCCCTCTGAAAAATATCTCCCAGCCATATTTATAGTCTTAACTAGCAAGTCTATATGTACGGGGGAGTTTTTAGATGCCAGGGATCCACTCATGCCCAATTAAATCAGAAATGTAGGTGGAACCTCAGCCATGCATCCTTTGACAAACTCTGCAGGTGGCTCTAATGCACAGCCAGACTTGGGAACTTTTACTCTAACCAGGGGTTGTCAAAGGGAGGTCTCAGGATTAGTAGCATTAGCCTCACCTGAGAGCTTATTTAAAATGCAAATTATCCACCAACCCCATCAGAATCAAACGAAGAGCACAGGGCCCAACAATCTGTGTTTTAACAATTCCTCCAAGTGAATATGATAGAAGTTCATGTTTGAAACCCACTGTTGCATTTGGGAGCATAGGGCTTCACACCTTCTATAGTGAGGTGGGGCCAGTGGCTATTGGCTGTGTGCTATGAAACCCAGCTGCTTTCTGTTATGTCCTGACCTGGCTTTGAGTTGTTGATGCCTGACCTCCATTTTCTTAACCACAGAGATGTGTGATGCTAGTAGCAGTGGACCATATCGGCATCTTTTAGCTTGGATTCCCTGAGTTGGGACACGGAGGACATGTCTTTTTCTTATAAAGAATAAGAAATTTCTTGCATTAAGTGACTGAAATTTTGCACCAGTTTACTGCCTTACTATTAATCTATTCTGATTAATACAATTCTTAGTGCTTTAGCTCCAACTATTTTATTGGATTGCAGCTGATAGGAAGAAAAGCTAAAGATATGGGATGACATGATAATGTATAGTTAAATTTTATACATGCTGTTAAAGGGAATGGTGTTGAAAAGATGTTAGTCATATTCTGAGGTTTCCAAATATCTGTATTTGGCATTGGTAAATCCCAAATTTGGAGTGTAAGTTTGTATCCCTTAAATTTTTTTTTAGGGTCTCCCTGGTGGCCTAGGGGTTAAGTCTCAGAGCTAGCTATCATTGCAATAGGCCACCATGACAGCCTGAGTTCAATCCCCAGCCAAGGAACTAACCCTGTCTTGTCTGCTGCTCTCCTTAGTAAGTGTATTACAGTAAATCTGCCTGCTTTGCTTCCCACTTTGTCTCTGGTGAATTGTCTTACCCCCCCGCACCTCTGGTCTACACCCCAGCTAATCTATGCAAAAATAAAGAAAATCTTACAATATATTTTTTAAAGCTTTGGATTGCAAAAGCTTGGTAATTCTAGGACTTGGGTGGTGGTCCTCTCCCATTGTAAAAGCCCAACTCTGGGATTGCATTCATTTTATGTGAGACTTTTTCCAAGCAGATTACTTTGTTTCTCAATGACAGAAACTGTCCAAATTTGAGTTTTTTACTCAGGCCAGTGCCTTTGGGGTTGTTCTCCATATTATTCTGCTTGGGTTGCCCTAACAAAATACCAAAGACTGGGAGATTTAAATTACGAAAATCGATTTTTTCAGTTCTATAGGCTGAAAGTCTAAGTTCAAGGTATCAGCAGTATTTGTTTATCCTGAGACCTCTGTTTGACTTCAGATGACCACCTTCTCCTTGTGTGCTCAACTGGTTATTTCTGTGTGTATTTTCTGGTTTCTCTTTATGTTTTTCTAGGACCCCAGTCCTAAGGGATTAGGACCCCATCCTTTTATCCTTGTGTAACTTTAATTCCTTAAAGAACCTACACTCAAATAGTCACATCAGAGGTAAGGGTTTCAGCCTATGAATTTGAAGTTCATACCGTTTGGCTCATAACAGTTCTTCTCCATACTTGTTTCTGTCTTTAGATATTTACTGTCTTAATCCCATTAAATTGGTGTTGCAAGTCAGATTACCTCTAATTCCTGCTTCATATTCACTAACAGAAACTTACCCAGACCTCTCTTTCATCATTTCTGCATTGACTTTTCTGGACGACTGTTGGCTCCCTTTTGCTAATAGATCATTTTGTTGCATGATCAAAATCATTATCACCATCAGTAATATTGTCATAACCAACATTTATTGAAACTTTGATATGTTGCTAGAGTCTGATGAAGTCCACTATACATTTTAACCTTCCTGTTCCCCATTGGTTTGATCTTCTTCTCTGCCATGTAAACATCCATCACATTATGTGACACAGAAAGGCTGTCCTGGTTAAAGAAACGTATCTTTGATCCTTTATATCTTGCTCATTCCTGTATTTGTCCACATACTCAAACATGTAGTGTTCTCCTTTTGCCTTATAAAGATATGGCCTTTAGTATCTTTGTTTATGAATAACAAATGCTCAACACTGATTCCTCTAGGGATCACTCTGTGACTGAGTTCATCATTAAATTAGAAGAGCTCAACAGAAGCTGCCGTTATGTCTATGTATGAGGATTTCCTTGTGGGGTTGGTGTTGACGATCTTCCAAGAGTTGACCTGATTGGGTCATTAAGATGGATGAAATAACCATATTGACTGTTTAGCGGGCTGGTGATTTCAGTTACCTAATGAGAGAATTAGATCGACCCTGAGGTACTCCAAATCCTTATTTGATGATTGACCTAGAAGCAATCAATCTGCCCATGTTACTCTATATGAATCCTCTGTCCTCTTCAACCATTTCATTCTCCAACCTCACTAAATGTGAACTCTACAACACACACACACACACACACAGCTATGGGGCAGTTGATAGAGTGAATTCCGACCCTGTACTTTACTGGCTATTGTCTAAATCTGGTATGTGAACTGGGGAAATATTAGAGCTGGGAAGGATTTTATGTCTGCTCATGGTCCTGACTATCTTCATTTTTCAAAAGGGAAGACCTGGGCATAGACTGACTGACTTTCCCAGAGGCACATATCAGACAACCTCAAACAGTAGGCCTACCTTGGATCCAGGAATTGGATATTTGCTTCTGCCTTTTCTAGGAAATTTCACTGGGTGTGGGACAGTTTTCATGCCAGGCTAATTGAAGAATGTTGTTTGTTTGGTTTTTAGATGGCAGACAGTAATGACCCTCTCTTTCCCTCCATGGGTTCATGAACTAATTAAAAATGAGACATGGGAATGAGAAAGATACTATTGATAAAACTAGATGGAAGTCTGCAGCGCAGACATAAGATCAAAAGTACATACCTTAACAGCTACCCTGATGTTGAGATCTGGGTGTGACTGCTCACCTTCGCTAAACACACACCAGGTCTCTAGAGAGAGAATGTGCGCATGCAAATAACCACACTTTGGCAACATCTCTCCCTCATCCCTGCAAGTCCTGGAAGTGAGGACAGCAAAAGGCCTTCCTAACCTCCTGCTAGAAGGCCAACTTGAGTTGGCCCAGTAGTAGCACTCACTCTCCTGCGTGCAGGAGCAGAACAAACACCTGTCTGATACACTGGCTTGTGAGAGGTCCAGGGAGGTATGGAGCCTGCTCCTTTCAGCTCTTCCTTCCCAGCCCCACCAACCACACAAGTCACTCCTCTATACCCTTGGCAAGGAGTCACTGAAGTGGGATCTCTTTCAGTATTTCTGATGATGTTAAAATCAATCGCTAGCTTTTGGGCTAGGAGAGAAATTCTTTGAGGAGGAGCAGTGGAGCTCCATGAGCTGGGTTCTCTCTGCTGTGCTGAAGTGTGTTGTTCTCTATTTGTTCCTTGCACTGTGATTTTGCAGCTTCATGGTTCTAAGCATCTACCAAAGCCAGAAAATAATCTCAATTCCTTCACAGATGACTGATAATACTCTGACAAGTGAGACTTGAATGTCAGGCTGTCTCTTTAGTGGAAGCTACAACTTTACAAAAGGTTTTATTCCCCCCCCCCCAATCCATTATAGAGAAGAAAAATTGTGTTTCTTGGAGGACATAGACTGATTCACTTGCCTGCTTGTTAGAATCTAGTTAGTTTACATGGAAGGATTGCTTGGAAAGATCGTCATGGATTCTGGGCCGGGGAATACCCTTCTTTCCCTAATCAGGTTCTGGTTACTGTAGTTATTGTTGTTAAAACCATAACTCGCCTGTAAACCTAACATATCCCGCCTGATGTTGCCTTCTTCCAGTGACCGTAAGGTTTTATGTGTGACTGTCACAGAACGAGAAGCACAGGAACCCTAACTTATCTGACCAGTACTTATCACCCCGGTCACTGACTAGGATTTTGAATCTTTAACATTGAATGTTATAAGGAAAATATCTAGGAACTAGTATCATCTGTTATTTCTTTGGGTACCCAGGACCAACACATGGGCACAGCATTATGTAGAGGGGAGAGCAGTGATCTGTGGGGAGTGATAGTTAGGACACCTGAGTCCTATCATGGTTCCACCATGAACTTGCCCTCTATCCTTGCGTGGATCACGTCGTGCCTGGGCTTGGCTTATCTCTCAGGTCCTTTCACCTTCAAATTCTATGGGTCTGTGGTTACTAAAGTTGGAGGATGATCATATAAAAAATAACAGGTATAGCAGTTCTGCTCCCCACCTGTGACTAAGCAGATGCTCCTTTTTCTTTTTTCCTTTTCCTAATAAACCTGTCCTTTAAAATGTAAAAATAAATAAATAAATAAAATAACATGAACACTGAAAGTTGTTCTATTTAATAATGACCTGGTGAAAAGGCTAGATTAAGCTCTTTGGGGAGGAATTCTTAGATACGTCTCTACTTTTACAATAAATAACTGTCTATCCTTACCCAGCCTTCCTGATACTTTTTTTTTTTTTAAAGATTTTATTTTATTTATACATACAAGCTAGGGTACAGGCCAGAGGTGTGGGGTGGCGAGAGGGTTCACCAGAGACAGAGCGGGTAGCAGAACAGGCAGACCAGAAGTACACTGCTGAGGGGAGCAGTGGGCGAGGCAGGAGAGGTCTGCCGCGCCATGTGGGATTCTCCCTGGCCGGGCGTCAAACTCGCGTCGCCGCTGCCGACAGCTCCACAGCGCAGCGCCCAACCACTGCGCCACCGGGGAGGCCCAGCCTTCCTGATACTAATTAGTTTACACTTCCCACAGTACTTAAAGTCCACTGTCATACATTGGGTAAAAAAGGTACCATGTGTGTGGTGATCTGCCAGCCTGGTGATCTGCCAGCCTGGTGATTCACAGGAGAGGAACATCTCTTACCAAAAAAAAAAAAAAGAGAGACTGAAGTTAGGGGCGCTCAGTCCTACAGCTGTCACTAACTGTGTGCTTTTATTGCTTAGGAAAGACATAAATAGCAGCTACTTTTCCATGCTCTAGTGATCTATATCTGCCTTATGCTAAATATTTCATGTCAGAAGACTGAACTGCTGAACTAGCCATGGCATTTAAATAAACCCTGTTATAGTGTTTTTAACTTTGTCAGGCACAGAGAGGTTAAGTGCTTTGCCCCATGTCAAACTTGTAATTCATGACAAAGTCAAGTTCTCTGCCAATACACAAGTTAAATCTTATTATGCTTTTCTTCATGATATCATCTGTCCATCCATTTATTTAGGTAGGCCGTATACAATTGTATATATTTATAGCTGTATTTCTTATTTGGATGTTTTCTGAAACGTCTGTCTGTATCAGTAACTGTTTACTGAATATTCACTATGTGCTAGACTGTGTTAGCATTTTGCATATGTCATCAGGTAATACTGAATGCATTTTGTTATTCCCCTGTAGAGTAGCTCAAATTCAAACTCCTATCTTCTAAATACAAAGTCCATCCTCTTAATCACTGTCCCACATGGTTTGTCCTCATTTTTCAATCATTTAGCAGATGTTTACTTCCTTTAATAATTTTTTTTATTAATGGTTTATAATTTCACTGGCCCTGATAACAGATGTTTATTAAGTACTTAGTATGTGTCAGGCATTGTGGGTCACACAAAACACACACGTGTGTATGTGCGTATTTAACCACCCTTTCAAATTCAAGGGCTTCTTGTTAAAAAAAAACAAAAACTTTTACTGGGAATTATGAACAAAGTTCATTTTTGCCTACTAGAGACCCTGTACTTTATAGCATTCTTTGTGTGTTCAAAGGATAAGAGTTTTCAGAAGTTTATATTTAGAATCACAGATACTTTGTACTTTATAAGACAGGTGTTTGTATATTTAAACAACTTTGGCATCTTTCTCTTTTCCTTTCTACCTGATTTTCTACCTCTTATATAATTAACACTTTCACTCAACTTGTTTTCTTACACTGTTCCCTGTATATCACTTCATAGTAACCTGTGAGCTAAATGCTCATACCTCTTCATAGCAACATGGTACTCCAGCATGAGACAGGATGTTGCATGTTATTTTCAAACAACTCTCCTATTGATAGTTATTTGCTTTCTATCTAGTGTCCAGTCTCTTACTATTACAAATAATCTGGAGATGAATGACTTACATGTGTCTTTTGATGTTGTGACCTGTGAAATTTGGATGGATTTTTGGAATAGGAATTTTTGGGTCAGAGGGTAAATGTACCTTTTGTCAAATTTTCTTCTGTTTGTGGCATTTTTTAATCCCATGAGCAATGTATAAGGGTACTTGTTTTTCTACTACCTATAGAGTATGATGTCAACTTTGGATTTTTGTTAATTTACTATGTTGCAAGGATAGCTCACAATGGTTTTAACTTGCATTTCTCTTACTGTGAGTGAGGTTGAATATTATATGACTAAGAGCCATTTGAAATTCTGTTTCTATGGTTGTCCATTTCTCCAATCCACTTCTCTAAAGGGCAGTCAGGCTTTAGAAGCTATTTAATTTATGAGGAACATTAATCATTTCTCAGCTATGTAAGTCACAACTATATTTTCCCAGTTTGTTGTTAATCTTTGTTTTTTCACTGCCCTCCTTTTATCTCTTGATTTTCCAGAAGCTCATCAGACTTGATGGAAACTACCATTTAAATCAAAATCATAACAATAATCACAACAATAAAGTGGATTATTACTAAAATAATTCTCGGTTTCCTTTTGGCTCAGATTCACTGATATTGTAATGTTTTAGTTGTGTTCTAGGTCAGTAGTTTAAGAAAATGTTTTCTTAGGTCTAGTCAGAACTACCTCATTGAAAACCTTTTTTTTTTTTAACTTCAGTTAATGGTACAACTTAAAGCTTACTTTTGTATTAATTTAAAGTTCAGTAAATAGTTCACCCTTTTGACTAAACCTTTTAAGTCAGCCTATCAGTGATGAGAAGAACACATTTTTATGGTTCTAACTGGGTACATTCTACAACTCTTCCGGTTTTGAGAAGTTTATTTGTAACTGGGAGTTGTGGTCT
The DNA here is from genome assembly GCA_004024925.1 of Scalopus aquaticus. Classification (NCBI taxonomy): domain Eukaryota; kingdom Metazoa; phylum Chordata; class Mammalia; order Eulipotyphla; family Talpidae; genus Scalopus; species Scalopus aquaticus. The sequence goes on along the minus strand of PVIJ01013711.1, from coordinate 2,481 downwards.
TAAATCTACCAACTTCACAGGGCTACTTAGATTTTAAAAATCTATTACCTAGATTTTAAAAAGCTTTGGAAAATATAAGGCATTTTAGTTATAAGCATCATGGCTTTATACTGTTGACCAAGAGGGGTTCAAATATGGGAAAGAATGTGTCAGTGTTGAGCAAATAACTTAAAGATGACCGAGTTTCTCTCATTTGTCAGTCATTTTCTCAACCTGTCTTACCAGGTGATATTTTCCTTCCTCATCCAAACATTTCTTCTGCTTGTGTGCTTATATGCTGATTTTTTTCCTGAAAGGAGAAGGAAAAAGATTGTTTTTGTCTGCATGCACACACATATGTCTCTGGAGGACAAAATTTAGAAATCTTGGATGCTTAGAGGCTTCATCTGAGTGATCCAATTGATTTTGAAGCCAGCTGCAGCGACCAAAGCTCTAGATTGCTCTGCTGAGATTCTAACACAGAGAAAGATGGGAGGGTAAGAGATGTCCAAAATGATTTTCCCTCAATCACTGATGGAGAGGAAAAATGCCATAGGTTATCAAAGAAATGACTACTGATGTCTCCATTTGCTGAAGACCTGCAGGATTTAAACTACTAAAATAAGATTTTGCTCTTTTTCTCATCACCTTATATGCTTGTCTTATTTATATGTGGATTTGCTCTTTTCACAGTCACATTTTAATGTCCACTTCACCAAAAATACCATTCTCTCCCCCAAAGCCTGTCATCTAGGACATAGAGCATGTCTTTTCTTCCTTAGAAACTTGTCCCCAATAAATTTAATTCACCGTCACGCATTTATTTCTTTTACACATCTGAGCCATCATGTGAATTTTAATTAAACTGCCTTATGGTGCAACACCAGCCAAATCTGTGAATTAAGAGGCCAGAACTGGCAGAAACCTTGGAGGTTATCAAGTTTGAAACCTCATTTGACTCATGAGGAAGCTGCATTAGAAAGTGAGAGTTCTCAAAGTTTACACATATTTCTAGTTTGACAGAGCTAGGAAAAGAGTCGGGTTCCTGGATCCCAGCCTGGGGCCCCTTCCACAGCATCACTTACTCTCAACTCTTGCTCTGACATAAACCTGCTGTGTGGACTCAGGCAGTATGTAGGAGCTCTTTGCTTACTGTCCTTGTTTAAAAAATATGACTGATGTAAATATCACTCCTTCCATCTTGGATGTGCTTTGTGGATCAGAGGAGACATACGGATTCATATTTACATGAGTGGACCTAAAAGCACTTTGATAGAATAAAATTCCACCCAAAGATGATAAATTTTTCCATTGAAGTAGCCATGGACCTAGCTTATGTTGAATCAATATTAGTTGACAGTAATGATATTGATAATGTGGCAAGGATGTCTCCTTACGTGTGATCTTAGGGTTATTGAAGCAATGGATAAACCTTTTAAATTAGAATGTGAGAGAAAAGCAAAACAAACCACCAACAACAAAGAACAGAATATAAACGTGAATACCTAAAAACACCCCCCCGCAAAGATAGGAGGAATATGTGAGTGAAGGAGATTCCATTAAGGGAAAGTAGAGGGACTTGTAAAACAATAGCCAATATGTAGTAGATTAAACATCTGCTGCAGACATAAATTGAATTCCACTCGGAAACAGCCATATCCCCTCTAGAAAAAGCATTGTTCATAGATTGTAACATACAGTACAACCACGATAAAGAAAAGACACTTTAACCCATCAAAGCATTTGATTTCATTTTTATTTATATTTCAGCTTTTAGTCCTGGAATAATTAGTCATTACTAGTATTTAATGACTGGCTTGCTAATTTTATATCCCAGGATGAAGCTGAGAGCAGTTAACACACTAGCAAACTGGTCATTAACTATGTTAATGATCAATTTTTCTGGGATTATTACTATTGCAAGCTATAATTAACAGTTTATAACCATTATTTTGGGTGTTTTGTTTTGGTCTGTTTTTAGAGAAAAATAAAGGAAACATCCTTGAGGCTCAGATGCACATAGTGAATGCTGGCCTCTCTGGTGTTTCCTCTATGGGAGAAGAACTGCTTCTGAGACGTCTTGTTTTTTAAATCATCATTAGGGTTTAACAAGGTAAATGCTGGTTCCTGCCCACTGAGCATGTAGCTCCTCATTAGCACTTCATTTGGGGCTTCTTTCTGGACAAGACAGCTTCCTAACTGCTGGAAAGGGTTCTGCCAGCACACACAGCTGACTGTCTGAGGCCCTGTGTTGACACAGTAGTTACTGTGGTGATGCGACCCTGGCATCTTGCTCATAGTGAAGGGGGCAGTGTCTACAAGCCACATGGACTTGGAAGACCTGGTTTTTATTAATTTTCTGTTGGTGTGGGGTTGGTGCTAGTAGAGGTTAGGGTCCATGGAAAACTTCCTGGGGAAATGAGGTTGCAGTCAAGAGGATGGTCAGTTCTTTTTTTTTTTTTTATCTTAGTCTTCTTCTTTTTTTTTTTAATATATGTTTTT